>OW569408.1:15787889-15865389 GCA_937654795.1 Cistogaster globosa
TATTATATTATATTATATTATATTATATTATATTATATTATATTATATTATATTATATTATATTATATTATATTATATTATATTATATCATATTATATAATATTATATAATATTATATTATATTATATTATATTATATTATATTATATTATATTATATTATATTATATTATATCATATTATATTATATTATATTATATTATATTATATTATATTATATTATATTATATTATATTATATTATATTACATTATATTTTATTATATTATATTATATTATATTATATTATATTATATTATATTATATTATATTATATTATATTATATTATATTATATTATATTATATATATTAATATCATAATTTATTATATTATATTATATTATATTATATTATATTATATTATATTATATTATATTATATTATATTATATTATATTATATTATATTATATTATATTATTATTATATTATTATTATATTATATTATTATTATATTATATTATATTATATTATATTATATTATATTATATTATATTATATTATATTATATTATGTTTTATTATATTATATTATATTATATTATATTATATTATATTATATTATATTATATTATATTATATTATATTATATTATATTATATTATATTATATTATATTATATTTTTATATGTCGTAGGATTTTTTATATGTCGTAGAACAAAATATGAATGCAGATTAAACAAGAAAATTTAGAAGTAATGTGGTCACCCTTAATTTTTTACACTTATTTTTTATTGCTTACAACCCTTAGGGCACCCTTTAACTTCTATTTTCAAATATATATATTTTTTTTTTGTTGCTTACAATCCTTAGGGCACCTTTTAATTTTGGTTTTAAATATTTATATATATTTTATACTTGTTATTATTCTTAATATAGTAATGGACATTTTGTCTAATTTTCAAAAATTTGTCTGCATCGGTTTCAAAGATAGGACCATATAGGTCAAATTACATCAGTTATAGGAACAACTCTTAATTTCTAATTTCAAGTTTGCTACTTGTTATAGCAGACTTAGCAATAAAGGTTTTGTGAAAATTTCAATCAACTGTTTACAGCTGTTCAACTGTTTGGTCATATACATCAGATAACAGCAACTGTTGTTCCATCCTATTATATATTAATTTAAATATTTATACTTCTTAATATACTAGACAAAGTAGAGGAAATTCTGTTTAATTTTGAAGTGTTTGTATAAAACGTGTTAAACGGTAAGGTCATATAAGTCAATTAACTTTAAATATGGAGACATATTTTAATTTCAAAATATAAATTTTATACTTGGTGTTATAGCGGACTTAGCAATACAGGTTCTTTGTAAATTTCAGCTGTTTGTTTATAACGGTTCAAAGGTTTGGCCGCTTACATCAACTTACATCAACTATTGTAACACCCTTTAATTTCAAAATTAAAATTGTATACCCTTTATTATAGCGGACTTAGCAATAAATGTTCTTTGTAAATTGCAACTATCTGTCTAAAACCGTTCAAAAGTTTTGCCACATGCATCAAATTGCAATAGCTATTAGGACACCCTTTAATTTTTAAATGTTTATATTTGTTATTATTGCGTTTATAGTAATCGACATTTTGTCCAATTTTCAAGCGTTTGTCTATAACACTTCAAAAGATAGGCGCTTAAAAGTCACCTATGGGGATATCCTTTAATTTTAGATTTATTTTTGTATTATCTTTTGCTATTAGGAGCTATAGTTATGCGCATTTTTTTAAACTTTACGGTTTATAATTCACTTTGATTTTTAAGACTATAAACTGTTTTTAAAACGGGACCAATCTGTAAGCATAGTCTATCAAATTACGATAAAACTTCAAAATCGGTTTAGAAATGAGTTCTGCAAGCACAAACATAAAAAAGCAACATTAAGGGGAATTGATAACCTTCTTCTTTTTTTGAAGTCGGTTAAAAACAGTTATCATTAACCAAATTGGAAGTCTTATTGATCATAAAATATCAAAAAATAAAACAATAGTGTAGCGGGTGAAAATGGATAAAGACGTTAAAAACAATTTACTCTACGGTATTAAATCAGTTTCATTTGTTTCGACGCTTCAAAGCGGAAGAACATGATATAGTTAAGGTCACGGTTAAGTGATTTCAAGTTTGCATGCCTACCTTAATATTTATTGAAAGATTTTCATTGCCGCCATATAAATATTAACAGAAGTCAATGTCAATGGATTTTGCCAGGCGGTTCCCCGCCAAGGTAATTAACGACATTGTAAGGGGTTGGAAATTTATTGCTATGGTCGTTTAGGATGTGTCTGTCGTTACGATAAACCTGAAAAGAGTATGGTTTTGCAAATTTCTTTTTAAGCACAGCTGGATTAAGAGTGTTGCACTAAGAGAATTGTAAATTGAAAAGTATAAAATTTTTTCGAAAAAAGTGTTTTTTAAACTTGCTTACTTTTTAGATTCATGTCTTAATCTTCTTTATTAAAAAATAACGTGCAAGGTTCTTATCATTTATTTGGTTAATAATTTTATTTTTTACTACCCTTCCTCACAGGTGGCAACTGGTATGGTATAGTATCCCTTTCCGATCCTATAAAGTATTTAGATTCTGAGTTCTTATGCAAAGAGAAGTCCGTCTGTCCGAGTAATCGCTAATCGATCATACATAGTTTGGAAAATTTTTTTATTGAAAATCTAATAGATTGGTCCAAGTCCTTTGAGGCAGCATGCAAAACACCACGCCTGCCTTTAGTTTTTCCATATCCCTTTTTTACCTTTCGTTTGTATTCCTGCAGGCGGTTATGTTTTAAGATAAAAAGAAAAATGGTTAGGAAATTTGGTAGCTGTTATCTTACCAAAAAAAAAAAAAGAAAATTTTATGGTACAGAAAAATTTCTTATGCTGACTTTTAAATAAACTATTCAATTGGAAATCTACAGTATGGCACATGCGGTTATACATTTATAATTGAGATTCGTTATAGCCAAATATAGCACTCTAACTTGTTTCTTGAATAACAGACATTGATTGCTTCCTTAGACTTTTAGGCTTTCCTTTAATATTTTCTCACACAGCTTAACTCTAGACTTAAGAAGAAGTATACTGATAAGCTGATTGATTCGTATCGCAGATTTAGTATTGGATAAATTTATAAGATAGATGATACCTTTAATCTTAAATATATTTCGAAATCCAACAAAGTTTTCCACAGAAGACATTTCATTTATTTCTTTTGAAATATCTTGTCAAGATTTTGCTAGTTTTTTTTTCTTCTTTTTTATAGTAATTGTTATTTTATTTTACTTGCACCTTTGTGTTAACTGTTGTTTGACTAATTAGTGGCGAAAGTATAGCACTGGTCACTAAATAGTCACAAAAGCATCAGTTTTTACAGGGGTGTTGGTATTATAAAAAAGACAAAAGTGTTGAATTTTTGCTATTTGTAATGACAGGAAGATTTAGAGTTGGTTTTTAGCAACACACGTGGGTTGATAGCGAATTTCTTCTCTGTTTATGCACACAGTTGTCTCCATCGGCCTGATATGTTCGCCTTATGTGAGACCCTGGTATCTGAGGATGCTGACCCACAGGATTTTTATATGCCTGGTACTCTCTTCTACCTTTTTGTAGTCTACATCGGGACCTTGCGTTGTACATTCGTCGTGTACCAGTGCGAGAAATCATTAGGCACGAATATTCCTGAATTTGACTGCCTTTGGGTTAAATTAAAAATCTGGTCACACTTCTTACAGTTCGAGTTTTTATACAAAAGCCCAAACGCAGAAAGGGATTAAACTATTTACGGCTTCGATGCTCTTTCCGATTCCATATCGAGAATTCTAGAAGGCTGTCCGAACAGTGAAATTTTTGTTGCTGGTGATATCAATGTTTACAACTCGTCTTGGATTTACTATTCGTACCGTACAACTCTAGAGGGCCAATATATTAAGCTATTCGCCGCGCACAACATTCTCGCGCAATTAATTAACGAGCCAACACATATTTCGTGTGTTGAAGGGCAGCAATAGAATACTCTCGACCTTTTCCTTACCTTACACCCTGATAAGTATAAGGTAAGTATTTTTGCGCCTCTCGGTAACTCGGATCACTGCACCATTTCCACCTCCTTTTCGGTCGCTGATCTTCACAACGTTTCAAAAATGGGCACGAAACGTTTAAAATATATGAACGAAAAGGCTCGTTGGGCTGAGCTCAACGAATTTTTTCGGCATTTTAATTGGAAACTTTGTTTTCTGGACACTAAAGTCGATGCCATTGAGGAAACGGTTGTGAAAATTATTTTTCATGAAATGAAAACTTCCATTCCACCTAAGCAAACCCGCGTTAAACCAAGAAAAAATAATTGGTTTAATCAGACGTCCAAAAATGCAGTCAGATCCAGAGAGTAAGCATTCAGTATATGGCGGTGTAACAAAAACGTCGGTACTGATCTGCTACGCAAAAAGGCGAGATCTTCGTGTGCCAAAGTACTTAGGCGCGTAAAATCTTTTGTTAGATTACCGTACAAGTATACCTAAATATTGAATTTTGTTTCTCATATTTTTTGTTTAAATGTAATTAATTTTTTGGCTTATTGTTACCATTGGTATTTGATGCTAATATTGTATGAACAAACTACTGTAATAATATTTGGTTATTAACCGTTGGTCTTTATATTTGTTTCTTACTTAAATTCTTTCAAGTAGTATGTTTTGTTGTTGTTAAATATAATGAATTTACTTAAACTGTAGGCTCATATGAATATTTAGTAATATGGTTTTTGCAATTTAAATACAAATAATAATAAGTTCAATTGGTACATTGGAAGTGAGAAACGAAACAACCACAACAACAGTGGCTTTTATTTAAACATTGTTAGACTTATTTTTACGTTTCTGGAAATAAAGAAAATATTGCTGTCGTGAAGCTCAAACAAAGAACTTGCATTTTTCTCGGTCGCATTTCTTACATATTTAAAAGTACTCTGCCCAATGAACATTTTAGTGACATATAGATAACAACTCGAAAATACTAAATTGCTCTATATAGCTGCAGGTGGGGAAAAAGCTCCTCATCGTACACTTTTGGCGCCCAACGTGGGACACGAGCTCTAAAAATTTCATTAAACTTTCGTTGTGCGGTCCGAGAAAATTTATTAAAAACCTTGTCGTTGTAGTACATCTTACTTAAAAGTGTACAGGTCGTTTAGTGAAGTGAAATTTAAAAAATTAATAAAAAAAGCCCAAAGAAAAACTTTGCAAGTAATTTAATCGTGCTAAATATTTAAAGCATTGTTGTGTTAAATTACAATTGTGCTTGTAAGACTTAATAATCTTTCGTAATATATAAAAAGTGACTCTTTATTTATCGTTGATATAAAATAAAATATACATAATTATAAAATAAAAATTATATCGTGCTCTCACTCGGTTCCATTGCGTAAGAATCTGTATACCAAATTTTTGTCTTTCGCGCTGCTCTAGTATACAAAGCAAGTATATAAAGACAATATATAAAAAGTTTTGGCGGGTATAATTTTGGCGTCAGTTACAGTGCTCTTTAAATTAATGAAACAGTGGTTGAATATTTTTGCTGACTATTTCTCGTAAAAAAAATACTATATTCTTAAATTTTTAAAATGACGTTGGAAGAAGTGAAACAACAACGCACTAATACAAAGAAAAGAATTACTCGTATTGAAAATCAAATCGAAGCCAATGGAAGAGGTAATGGTAAGATGTTTTCTTCAGCTTAACTATAGTTCCGCTTGGGTATTTTGGAGTTATCTTTTAAGCAGATATTACCGTTTCAAACTGAGGTTGAGAAATATGATCCAAGTGACAATGGTAGGACCGAAATTGAAGATTTGTACATCGCAGCAAAAATGAATATACAATCGCAGTTTGGTGAGGATGCTCATAATACAACGACAGCTGAATCTACAATTTGTTTCCCTCTACCCAATGATAAGCTACCTCAGCTCAAGCTACCCACATTTAGTGGTAAGTACACAGAGTACAAAAATTTTATCAAGTCTTTTAACCGAATTATCGATCGCGAATTTGGTATTTCAAATATTGAAAAATTTAACCACTTGCTGAAATACCTGCATGGTCAAGCATTGGAAACCGTAAAAGCATTTCAGATTACAAATGAAGGCTCTGGAGGGACTCACATTGTGTTTTGATAGTAGTACGCTGATCTTTATGGAAAATATTACCGCTCTTTTTGCACGTCCAACTATGTCCAAACATAATACTAGTCAATTACGTAGTCTTGTTGATAATACAATCGCTCTTTACAGCTCTCTATTGTCGCTTGGCTCACATAGTGATATTGCTAATTCAATGCTTATTTACATAATTATGGAAAAAGTTGATGATGAGGCCAAAAGGAAATGGAAAGATTCGGTAGATTTTACCAAACTGCCATCTTAGGATGATTGTTCAAAGGTACTCGAAAGACTTTGCTATTTTCTGGAATCAATCGATACCAGCCATACTCACGTAAACCCTCGTAAGAATGAGAACCACCAATCTGGTAAGTCTAAATATAAAACTTCTAGGCCTGGTTATACTTTTACAGTTTCAAAACGTGTATGCGCACTTTGCTCAAAAGGGACCATGCAATAAATCGTGGCCCTCGCTTTAAAGATATGGATGTCAGTCAACGTTTTGAAAATATAAAGCGACTAGGGCTTTATGTAAATTGTTTGTCAAAAGGGCATCAAGTAAACAGCTGTTCATCTTCATTCAAGGCCAAATTTTGTTCTCGCCTGCATCATAGTTTGCTTCGTCGTCCTCAGCCAGCTCAGAGGCCCTCGTCCCCTGCTGCTGAACCTTATACCTCTCGTGCTGCCTTGAATGATTCTTCTACTTCTGTCCACACTCATATGGAAAAGTCTTCGTCGGAACAGGTGCTTCTTGCTACTGCTATGGTTCTTGTACGCGACGCTACTGGTTGCTATCAGTTAGGAAGCGCTTTGCTAGATTCTTGCTCTCAATTAAATTTCATTACTGATGAATTTTCTAAAAAATTATTCTTGCCTCGTAAAAAACAAACCACCGAAGCCAACATTTTTCGATATTATGTCAGTTGGTCAGATTAAGCTTGTTAATAATTTGCCGAACTTACACAAAACACTTTTTAAGTGGATTGTAGCAGGTCGTTATTTTTCAAATAATTCACAAGTTTCTGGTGCGTCTAGCATGCTGTCAGTAGAATAGGAAATTGATCTGAAATTACAGCGGTTCTGGGAAATTGAAGAAACTAAATCCGACTCAAATAGCTTGACTCCAGAACAATCTGATCGTGAATCACTTTTTAACAATACTGTCCACCGTGAATCAACAGGTAGGATTGTTGTTAAACTGCCCTTGAAAGAGTCTGCTGATGTCTTAGTTCTTTCACGCAACATGGCTCTTAAAAGATTTACCTCTCAGGAAAGACGATTTCTTTGTGACAGCAATCTGAAATCGCAGTATGTCACTGTTATGAAAGAATATGAAGGTTGTGGAATATGAATCTAGTTCGCAGCCCACGCTTAAATGAGCCTAATTATTTCAATCCTCACAACTGCGTTTTTAAGGCCAACAGCACCTCATCTGAGTTGAGTAGTTTTTGACGCCTCTTTTCCCTCATCGTCTTAGAAGTTTCTTAATGATATTCTAACGGTCAGTCCAACAATTCGCTATGCTATAAAAGCCGATATCATAAAAATTTACCGCACAATTCTTATTGATTCTTGCCACAGAAAATATCAATACATCGTATGGAGAAATTCTGAAGAAGAGGAGCTACGTGCAGATACTTTAGAACAATTGGCTAAAATAAGAAGTGAATTAAATGCAGTTCTCAGTCGTGGCTGTTTTCAATTACATAAGTGGCACTCAAATCATAAAGATTTTCAAGATGATAAGACTACAAAAAATCACAACGTTGATGAATCTGCTATAACCAGCGCCCTTGGTATTACTTGGGACCAACACGAAGACGTTCTTCTATTTCCATTTTCACCCAAAATTCCTATAGATTTAAAAATCACCAAACGAACAATTCTGTCGCTCTCGTCATCACTTTTTGACCCCCTTGGACTTCTGGCGCCGCTTATTATTAAGGCGAAAATCATTATGCAAGAGTTGTGGATTATGAAAATAGGTTGGGATGAATCTATACCTCAAGAACTTCACTCGGCCTGGGAATTTTTTATCTCGAATTTAAAAACGTTGAATATACTTAAAATACCTCGTTTTTGTCTCGCTGCTGAATCTCTCACAATGCAACTTCATGGCTTTTGTGATTCATCAATTCGCACATACGGATGTTGCTTTTATTTTCGAGTAAAAACTTTTTTAGGAAATACCTCAGTTCAGCTCTTTACAGCCAAATCTCGAGTCGCTCCTAGAAAAACAAAGTCATTGGCAAAACTAGAATTGTGTGGTGCACAACTTTTGGCAAGATTGTATTCTAAAATAAAAAATCTTTTTGTTATACCAAGTCTTGAAGTATTTCTATGGACAGACTCTAAAATAGTCCTTCACTGGCTTAAGCAACATTCTTAAACATTATCCGTTTTTGTTGGTAATAGGTAATCAGAAATTCAAGATATCACCCATGGTTGCGTTTGGAGGCATGTTGCAACGAATTCTAATCCTGCTGATCGCGTGGTTTAGCTGTAAGAGAACTCACCACATCTATATGGTTTCAAGGACCAAACTGTGCGAGAAACACATGATCCTGACCAGGGGCCTCCCGATAAATTGGATAAACTTTCTGATGAAAATCTAAAAGAAATCGACAAAGAAAAGCGTAAAACTGTACTTTGACTACGAGAGCATTCTAATTATATTTTAGATTCGATTCAAAAATATGGTTCATATTTGAAAATTATTCGTGTTATCGTCTGGATTCTCCGTTGTGCTCAAAAAATCAAAAACTAATATTTTCAATTCTGACTCTTTATTTATTACATCCAGAAGCAATATTTTCAAGATGATATAACTCGAGCTAAGAAGAAGAAAGATTCCCAAGGTGCTCTAAAGTATCTAGATTCATCAAATGGCTACGATTTGCTCAAAGTGGGAGGTCGTTTAGAAAATGCAGCAATTTCTGAGGGTCAAAAACATCCAATATTATTGCCTAGAAAAAGTCATTTTGTACTCTGCTATGTTCGTCACCTACATATCACCAAATACCATGCTGGAGCAAATGCTATAATACGCCGAAGATTTTGGATCATGAACTCAAGGAATTAATGACGGTGTATTGTAAACTCGTGCCCACAATGCATTCGCTACCGTCCCAAATTATTGCAACAAATGATGGAAGAACTGCAGTGGCACGTCTTAACGCTGTTAGACCTTTCGCTAGATATGCTGCTGATTTTTGTGGTCCAATCAATACCTATTTAAGAATCTGAGAGAAGGTGCCATATAAAACATATGTTGCTATATTCGTCTATCTCGCTTTTGAAGCAGGCCATATTGAAGTCGTGTCGGATTTATCAACAGAAGCTTTTATTGCCGCTCTTAAAAGAATGATCGGACGAAGAGGTATACCCACAGACATATTTTGTGATTATGCAACTAATTTCGTTGGGGCAAATTCAAAATTGGCTCAATTAAAATCATTCCTTTTTAATCCTAAAAACAAAAATTTTATATCAAATTATTGCTCAACCCAATTTATTAATTTTCGATTTATTCCACCCAGAGCACAACATTTTGGCGGTTTGTGGGAGGCGGCGGTAAAATCAGCCAAGGGTCACTTAACAAGGACCCTTTTCAACACAAGGTTAACGTTTGAGGAGCTTACAACTGCGATGATTGAGATAAAGGCAATTTTAAATTCAAGACCGATTTCACCTCTATCTGCAGATCCCAGTGACTTTGAAGCCCAGGCCATTTCATGATAGACGCTCCTCTCCGTGGTTTGCCAGAACTGATATCCCATCGAAATAACTAATAAACTAGACTGTTGGTCTCAGATAAGCGCCATCACACAAAGTTTTTGGAAAAAGAGGTCCAGCGATTATCTAAATAACCTTCTATTGCGCAACTAACGGACTAGCTCCAACCCCAACATTGCTACTGGATCTCTAGTTATTATACAAGAAGATAACCAACCACCACAACATTGGCTCATGGGTAAAATCACTAACAAATTATATGGTAGAGATGATCGCGTTTGTTGACATCAAAACAACGAAACGAATTATACGTTGCCTTATCCACAGACTGGCTGTATTACCATTTTCTTGAAAGCTTCCTTTCAATGGGGCCGGCATGTTAGTCACCGTATAAGCTTACCTAAATATTGATTTTTGTTTCTCATTTTTTTATTGTTGAAATGTAATCTATTTTTTGGTTTATTGTTACCACTGTAATGTGTTGCTAATATTATATAAACAAACCACTGTAATAATGTTTGGTTATTAACCGTTAGTTTTTTTATTTGTTTCTCACTTAAATTCTTTCAAGTAGTATGTTTTGTTGTTAACAAGAATGAGTTTACTTAAACTGTAGGCTCATATGAATGAATAGTAATATTGTTTTTGTAATTTAAATACAAATAATAATAAGTTCAGTTGGTACATTGGAAGTGAGAAACAAAATAACAACAACTACAGTGGCTTTTATTTAAACATTTTTAGACTTATTTTTAAGTTTTTGGAAATGAAGAAAATATTGTTGTCGTGAAGCATTTTAGTGGCATATAGATAACTATTCGAAAATACGGAATTGCTCCATATAGCTGCCGGTGGGGAAAAAGCTCCTCATCGTACAGCTTTATACGAGCAACGCCTTGGTGCTACAGTTCTTACTTCTCCTTGGGGTGGCAAGAGCTTTTGGTCATTCGCTAAAAGAGTGAAGGGTAATTCTAGTTTCTCAATTCCGCCTCTTTTAAGGAATGATCAAATAATTAAAGACCCGGTTGATAAAGCTAACCTCTTGGCTAAAATTTTTACTAGTAACTCCTACTTGCCGGCAAGCAATCAACCACTGCTGGCACTAGAAAGAGTATCAGTAACTATGCCAGATATATTCTTTCGAGCAAGTGCTGTTAAAAAGGTTTTAGCGGATCTCAACATATACAAGTCCTCTGGTCCGGATGGAATTCCAGCATTGGTCGTGAAGCAGTGCTCTTCGACGTTAGCGCGTCCATTAGCAAAACTTTTCAACATTTTGTACAACGTTGGTGAGTTCCTATCTTGCTGGAAGGTTGCTAATGTAACACCAATCCCCAAAAAGGGAGAGGCTAGCAACCTTGAAAATTACCGCCCAATCGCAATTTGCTCTGCATTTTCCAAAGTAATGAAAAGTATGCTTAATTTTCATTTTGTGGAATATCTGTCCAACAACTCAATCAGTCCAACAACTTACTTAGTGACCGGTAGTACAGCTTCCGTAGGGCATGCTCTACGGGTAACTTGTTGGCCTTCCTTTCGGAAAAATGGTGTCAATCCATTCACCATTTGGTGGCTTTATATATTTTCAAGGCGTTTGATAAAGTGTGGCATGGTGCACTCATATCAAAACTTATTGCTTTTGGTGTGGTAATAGCTTCATTCGACTTATATCAAGTTGGTATAGATGGAATCTCATCAATCGAGTTCAAGAAAAATTCAGGGGTACCGCAAGGTTCCGTTTTTTCTCCTAGCCTATTTCTTATTTTTCTTAATGACCTTCTACGTCAGACTTCCAACCCTATCTATTCTTTTGCAGATGACAGTAGCATATGCCATTCATTTTCGTTTCGCAGTAAACCAAGCCTTCGGGAAATTGAGGCTATGAGGAAGCACATACACAATATCCTTAATCACGACCTTTTGATAATTTCAAAATCGGGCCTGGCGCACAGAGTTCAAGTTAACGCTCATAAAACCCAGTGCTGTGTGCTTTCGCACAGGCGTGCTGCTGAACATGCTACCTCATCTGTTATTATAGGAAATATATATATTAAGGAATCAGAAGCTCTCGATGTTCTTGACATGAAAATTTAATGCGATGTTCGTTGGAACAAGCATATTTTTCATGTCGCAAAAGAAGCATTCAAGTGCCTAGGTTTTCTGAAACGGTGTGAGAAATACTTTACTCCATCTGATCTCCTTACTACCTATATCACCTTTATCAGACCGAATATGGAATACAACTCTCATGTATGAGCCGGTGCTTCAAAGTCTATTTTGGAAGAAGCTCATCGGTGACAGTAGGGTATCCAGCTTTATTAACTCACTGGAGCAACGACACAATGTTTGGTGTGTTTCACTGTTTTGTCTTTACTATAACGGAATGTGCTCTTATGAAATCAGGGAAATTTTTCCTGCAAACCGTAATTTCATGCTCGCAACGCGCTCTGCATCTAGAGAGCATTCATTTGCGGTCGATTGGCCAGTGAATCGCACTACGCATTACAGAGAAAATTCGTCTTTTAGCCAAACAGTTCGTATGTGGAATAAACTCCATGCAGATGTCTTTTCTACCACTTTCAATGTGCAAAGATTCAAATTAAATGTCCACAAGCACTACTACATCTACACCCTTTCCCAAAACCTAATTTCCTAGTTCCGGCACAATCCATTGCATTCCCTATGTCCTGGTCCTAATTTAAAAAAAATCGAACTTTGAAGAACTGTTAACTAGAATATTTAATTGAATAAATCGCAAGCATTTAAAGCTTTTCTAGAGTTATCTGCTAAAGAATTTATAAATATCAGACACTAAAAAGTTGCTAAAAATTTTCTTTCGAATTTATTATAATTATTAAGTATTACCTTTACATATACTCATTAGCCATAAAGCATTAAACACATTCTCCACAGCAGCTATCGACTGCAAAATTTAAAAAATAGAGAACATGTGTACATACGAGGATGATTATTTTGAAGGCAATAAGGCGAATGGTTGTTGTCTAGGATGATTTTGCCGTGCAGTCCAATTAAACTAATTTCTATTTTTGTTAGCGACAAAAAAAAAACATGGAAACTATATTATTTCAAATACATGATGAATTGCCTGATAAAAAGGAATACCTTCATAGGGTAAATTATGTAATATAATTACATTCATTATTTATTATATTTAATAGAATTAAACTGTTTCTAAAAGTATCAAAAACTTTTGTGCATCGTACACTAAAATATATATATGTATATATATATATATATATATATATATATATATATATATATATATATATATATATATATATATATATATATATATCTAATGTTATTATATTTATAATTAAATTATATTATTAATAATTTATAATTTAACTAAAATAAAGGTTTCAATCCTTTTCTTTTTAATTTTAAATAATTCATCAAAAATTATATTTATAATTATTTTGATAATAGGAAGTTTAATTTCTATTTCAGCTAATTCATGATTAGGAGCTTGAATAGGATTAGAAATTAATTTGTTAGCTTTTATCTCCCTAATAAGAGATAATAAATTAATATCTACAGATTCCTCATTAAAGTATTTCTTAATTCAAACATTAGCTTCTGCAGTATTTCTGTTTGCAGTAATTATATCAATATTAAATTATAATAAGATAAATTTTAATAATATTTCATAATATTAGTGATGTCAGTACTATAAGTCATGTAAATTAATAAGTGCTATAAAACCTCTTATTCGAAAAATAGAAAAAAAAAACTTAAAATAATCTTATGTTATTTATTAAAACATTTATTTATATATTTAAAGATTAACATTAGTCATTTTATTGTTGAAGGCTTTTTAAGTTTAGGTGTATGCATGCGTATTTTCAAGTATTTTTTCATTAAAAAATACTTCAATCGTGGTGGCGAAAATATACGAAGAATAGCTCTAAACATTTTAAAGGAATTTTTTGGAGTGTATTTAAATTACAATTTCTTTTTGTGTGAAAACATTTAGCTAGATATGTATTTACTTTATTCTTATGAAAATTTCAATTTGTCTATTTTGATTAGTAAAAGGTTTCTTGTATGTTTCTTGGACTTTTAAATGAATTGTGGTTTGGTAGATATCAATAAATTGTACAGCTTTCAACATATTGTTGTTTTGTGTATTTTTTTTATTGTAGTGGAGTGACTCCTCCATTTAAAGGAAATAGTTCAATATATTTTCAATTTTAACGACAAGCGAAACGAAAAATCGACGCACTCTTAAAAAATATTGCTTTAGTCTTCTAATAGCCTCTTAGAAAATAAACTAAATATTTATTAAATCATACACCAGAATTGATTCTTAAAAAAACGCTACAAAAATATTAAAGTGACATCACTGCAATATACTATAATCATATTTTTATTATGTAGCTGCTGCGTTCAAAATAATTGTGTAGCTAGCTATATGGCGGCATATGTAGCTGGCAGCATTTGCTGCTGTGTGATGGTGTAGCCTGCTGTGGCGAATGTGTTTACAGTATAAGTGTACGAGCTCCCAGCTAATATAGTATTGAAACAGTTGTATGCGGAAAATAATCTTCTAATTTCCTTAAAACATATAACTCTAGTTACTAAAGTACATATAAAATATTAATTTTTGTTGTTAATATATTTTACTTATATTTGGTGTCCACATTGCTTAAATTTTATATTTTTAATATTTTGGAATAAGTTTAATCGACTGCAGCTTTTAAAACTACTACGCTGTTGTCGGTGCATTACCTTATAATATTTAAATAATAACTTTTGGATGCTGCTAACATTATATATTACCACCTTTCAAAAACATTCTTTTATCAAGCACTTAAGTATATTTCGCATGCAATTGTGTACAGTTGCAGTTAAAGTAAAAAAGCAATAAACAGCTTGAAGTTTTTAATATTTTTTCACTTCCACTTTTCGGGAGTTAAAATAGATAGATTGTCAAATTAATGTGTCGAGCTTCGATTTTAAGGATATTATTTCACCAAAAGGCAAGAAAGCCCGCAAGGCTCCATATTAGTATTATGTAACCCCAAGTGCTACAGTTCCTGATAAAACGACCAAAATTTCAAACTTGTAATAGAATTTTTTTAAGGAATCATAATGAACTTAACTGTCCTCTACTGATGCTATCCAAAGGGTTATTGGTTAACTGGCTATAACGCTGTGCAATAACAAAAAATAATTGCATTGCTGCGGTTCTGCATCATTAATCGCCTTCAGTGTTTAAACTCTTTCTTAACAACGTAACACGAAGGCACATTTTCTGGAAATTTATCAGGATCGTGATGAAAAAGCTATATAATTAACTTAACTAATAAGTCAAAAGATTTTTTTTTATTTACAATTGGGAACACTATATAGCTTTGGCTGTGCTGGACCTACTTCATTAGGTTCAGAATTTGCGGATGGGAGATATTCTCGTATAATGGTGATGGATTTTAATAAAATTTTTTGAGGAGGTCCCATGGAACCTTGGCTCAAATATAGAATACTTTTCCTTTTTGGTAAAAATGAGTTATTTCGTAAAGAACGTAGAGATTTAAATGTGAAAGCACACAATTTTATCGGACTAATGTTACTAAAACAGCTGTCAGTACATTTTATTTTCGTAGGTAAAAAATGTTTACACTGCTTGAAGAACTCTGCAATAAATGTTTAAAGATGAAATTTTCTAAATTTTATTTAAAAGAGAATTAGAAATGAAACCTGACAAAGCGTAGGCACTGCTAGTCCAACATAAAAAAGAAATAAATATTGAAAGAAATAAATATTGAATAAATATTTATGTAATTTGATGCATATGCCCAATCTTTTACACAGTTATAGATAAGCGCTTAGAACTTAAACAAAGTTTATTTTACTGTGTCAGCAATAAAAGGAGCATGGTTTTAAGTTTGTCTGTTTTGAAGTCGGTTTTTTTTTGCAAGAATTATTTGTTGTAATGTCTGATTTGTAAAAACAAAAGTTTCGAAGGCAATTAATTTTGTTGTCAGACAAGTAAAATTATTTTAGGATGATCCTTTTTTAAAAATGTTTGTTTTTTGGAACTCTTATTAATTTAACAATTGATTTTAGAGAAACACTAAATACTAAAACCTTTAACGACACTTCCAAATATTTTTTACAAGTGAGTGTAAAAATAAAAATCGGTAAATAAAACTTATGACAATACACTCTATGAATAATCATTCTACTAACTAAGCCCGCAATTTTATGAATGGGTTCTGATTACCTAAAATGAAAATACCAAAACAGCAATGGAGTACAAAAATTTTCTCGGGAGCAACTTTTACGGCGGACTTTCGACAAATTTCATTCTGAAAAGAGTTTAAAAACTCTTAATTTCTTGAGCAAAGCATTTATCTTCGATTTGAGAGTCTTTAACATTGGCTGATAAAACAGTATTTTTTGGTAAAAGTTTCTTTATACATGTAACACGCCTTAAAATCCCTTTTATATACAACAGTGTCAATAACTGTATACAATATAATTATATTATATAGTAAATGATACAAAAATATGGCTTTAAATAAGTATATGTTATAGTATAATAAATGCATGCAAATATTCAATTTAAGTTGTTAATTTAATTAAAACTAAAACATACAATTTTTGTTTAAATAATTTCCTTTCCGTATTTACCTTATAAACACAAATATAAATTTCTCCAAAATTTTTTTACAGATGATATTGGGGTAAAAAATGATACAAACAGTGATGTAAAGTACGCCTAGCAATATTTTGCAAAAAAAAAAAAAAAAACAGTTTACTTAACGGTTAACAGGTTTGCTTCCGTAGAAAGCTCCCTAACGGAGACCTGCTAGCCTTTCTCTTGAAAAGAAAATGCCGTTGCATACACCAAATGTGTATAGTTACACTTCGTGTCTGTAATTACCTCTCTACAGAGATATTTTGTAGTAATTCCAATGTCAGAAAGTTCTTATCACATGTCTACATAAACTTCTTCAGCAAACTTCCTTGTTATAACCTAATTTCTGAGCTCTAGCAATTTCTAGCAGTGTTTTGAGTGAATAGAAGCTATCTTCTAGTGCTGGTTCAAGTTAAAAAAAAAATTTTCAGTCCATTTTATAAATGAACTCATTTTGGCTCACCAGCACCTCTACTTTGATTTTATTAACGATAAATTCCAAAAAGTTATTTTCGACAATCGTAAGTTATACTCCCCAGACCTTTATTCCAATGACTTTTAACGGCTACCAAATTAACTGAAATGGTATGTTAAATTCCGAAGTTTAAGTTTGACGAGGCTCCCTATAGTATTTGTATTAAGCTTCTAAAAATTAAAAAGAATGCCTTAAATATATGGTTTTTTGTTTTCTCAGAAGTTATGGACTCCCCCTCGTACGTGTAAAAATATATTTAATTTTATGTAAATAATTAACATTTTGTGTGCGTCCAGACATCGAAGCCTGTCATATAAACAGCAAAACTAAACACTCTGGTATGTACGTTAAATCCATCTTTAGGCAGAGAATATAATTTAAGCAGCAAAAAAAAAACATACAACAAATAAGTATGTAAATGAATTACTTATTGCATGTATATAATTAAAATCTTTTGTTTTAAATTGAAAAATATTATGCTCGTATGTATGTAAGGTATTTTTTATATTCGTTTTCCATTTATGCCTAGTTAAAAGGAGTTTCACTTGCCCTGGTAATAATGCTGCTGGTGTTGCAGCTGATGAAGTACATAACTGTTCAAAGCCAACGTTATTATAATTGCAATATTTTTTGTCAGTGGCTGTTTGGTGAAAGACTGCAACTGCACATTGGATGTTGTGCGCAAGCTTTTTTAAATATTTCAAAGTAATCTTTTTCACCCATCACGCTCATTTAGTTATTTAGTAGAAATTAATTTATTGAAAAGGTTTTTTCGTGATTAATATATATTTATTTTGTTAAGTCTATGAAAATACGTTTTTGGAATATTTAGTCTCACGAAAATAATTATTTTACTGATAATTTACTTTTATTACCTAATATTCTTCAGATATTACCCTCGCATAGAGCACTATTCATCAAATGTTTAGAATTGGCCTTTAGTATGCAAAAAGGTAAATTTCCATAGCACATTGGGATAATTATTATTTCTGAATTAGCAGTAGCGTTAAAATCTAACTGTCGTAATTAAAAATATTTTTCAAGCGTTAAACAATATACGTTTTTCAGAATTTTAGGTTTGTATTTTTTTTTTTTTTTTTTTTTTGTAACTATAAAAAATATAGCAGACGTTCTCAGAAAAACTTTCAAAAACAATACAACACGACAAACCTTAAACAAAAAATTAAAATACTAGAAACGTATGGATTTATTGGTTCCCTTAGAACTTCATTCAAAGCGGATTGCAGAATCGTTCAAGGATCTCCACAAGTAGACTTTGATCATCTTATAGTTCAGCAGTGTAGTCAAGATCTTTCTTGATCCTTTGTTGTTTTGTTGATCTATAATTTTCAAAACTCTTTCGCTTATCATAAGATCAAGAGCAATCAAATAGTCCTTTTGATGGTTTTTTTAACGAATTCTCATTTCAGTGTAAAAACTTGTTCTTTTTGAATATTTTAGTGAAATTGCGGAATATGAAAATAATGTCCGTTTTGTAATAAGTTTTTTTAATATTAAAGCACTTTAAAGAACTTACTTAACTTACAGTTTAGTTCAAAATATTTATGTATAAAATTAAATTACTTTACTTTAATTAACGGGAAAATTTAATTCGGTTTGCGATTATATTTGATGCGCATATATAGTGAGTACTAAAACTCTAATATATTTCAAAATTTTAGGTGCACATTTAAAAAAATTTGTAAGAGAAAAGAACTTAACCAAATAAACATAATTAGGACGAACGCAAATTTTGCACAACACGGCGAATTTGTCATTAAACTATCTTTGCATAAACTCGTCAGTTAAAACTCAATTAGGACGACAAAGTTTTTCGTAAATTTATCTGCCACTCGCTAGAGTGACAACACATTTAATAAGTAAACAAAAATTTTTATATTACCTTTTATTTGAACTTTTTTTATACATGAATTTTTATTTTTTGTTCAAGTTACCCATATTTTATTTCTTTTAAATAATAGTTACAAGTGATAACTATCTTGTGGATACATACGAAAAATGCTGACAAAGGTTGTAGCGTACCGAAAAGTGCACTTGATTTTGCTAGTTTAAAAAGTTTACTGTTATCTCTAAAATTTATAACAAGTTATAAAGAATTTAACCCAAAATAAAATATATATATTAGGGTTTCGAAAAATTGCTATTAGCACTTAAATTTTACTAACCAGTTCATTTTTTCAGTTACTTAAAATAGTTTTACTGAGTACACACGGAACTGAAAAAATTCAATTCAGTTTACTATTTTCAGCAGCAAAACGAACTCACAGTGACTGTCTTTTTAGTTTGAAAATAAGTGTACGCAACTGAAAAGCCTGTTCGTGTGAGTTTAGCAGACGTAGTTGTCTTTTTTAGTAACGTAATACAACTGAAAATGTGACTAGATAATGTGAATGGGGTGGTTAAACAAAGTGGAAACTGAGCGTTCGTATACATATTTCTGTTTAACACATTAAAGACAAATACTTCAATTTAAATATATATATATATATATATATATATATATTTTATATTTTGCTCTAAAATGTACATTTATGTTTAATAAAAAAATTTGTACGAAAATTATATTCTATAAAGATTTTAACAAAAAATAAAAATAGTATTGGAAAATATATACATGTGTGTAGAGCAGGGCTTTAAAAATAAGATACACATTAGGGTTTTAATTAACTATTAATAAGAAACGTAACTCATTAATTTGTAGAAATTATGAATGGAATTAAAATGTAAATGCAATTCATTCATCCTTTAGCGAATGAATGTTTAGAATTGAATAGCAATATACGTAAGTAAATTCAGAATTTGCAGGCTGTGTTTGTAAAAAGCGTTATTCAAACCAGACAGAAAGAAGTTTAGTTATTAGTACACGCTATATACTGTTCAGTAATATTTTTATGTTTTTTATTGCTATGTTTTTGCAAAATAGTTTTGGAAGACTTTTATGAGAATATTTAATAATGAAGTGTAAAATGCAACAAAGTTTTAATTTTTTCAATTTAAATAAGTACATACATATGTAATTGAAAACTTTAGTGGAAATTGTTTAAATGCTAGTACTATTCTAGGAATTTTTTAGGGTTTTTGCTATTTGAAAAAAATCCTCTTTTGCTATTGTATGTACGAATTGTCCTGTCTTGGTAGTGTTTAAAAATAATTTATGTATTACAACAACAATACAAAATTAATCTACCTGTTTTTAACAAAATCTCAAAGTTAAAATGTTTCCCTTAGTTTTTTGCACATTTATTACATATGGGTTTTTTTTTCAAACAAATGACTGAAAATTCCAGTGCAGGAATTAGGTACGTGAGTACGTAAGTATTTCTTTTATGGAGTCTTCTTTCTTTTTCTTTCATAAAATTGATTTACTTAAAGGGACCATGAGCTCATATATATATATGTTATTGATTTTACTTAAAACAGTAAAAAACCATTTTACTGCCTTTACAACAAATGTATTTTTAATAGCTATATTCATAAAGACATCGATTATAACTTTGTTTGATTATTTTGTAGAGTATTGAGAATACCTCCAGTCAAATTCGATATGTAGGAAACTTATGGTTAAACAAATGTTTTCACCATAAATTAATTGTGATTAGCTTCCAGTTAACCATATATTCTTTGTAAAATGCCCAAAAGTTTCGTAACAAAAAAACGGCAGCTAGGTAGGAAAATTAAATTTTATGGGTGTAAGAACCCTAAACAAATTCCACCCAACTAAGGGTTTTTGTATGTAAAAACTATGTAGGCTACGCTTTACAGGCGCGCTTATTTATAAGTCCCAGCTAATTTAATAACCATTTGTTATGTTCATTCATCTTAAAGTTGTCATTCAACAAGTAATTCTGAAAGTGAAAAGTCAAGAGGATTTGTAAAATATTAAAATCTGCAAAAATATAAAACAATTCTATAAAAACTAAAAATGGAAAACAAAATAATGTGTAACGTTTGCAATAAACAGCTAAGTTTATATAGATGTTATAATTTAAAAATACATTTAAAAAACTGTCACAAAATTGAAATATTAAAAATAAAACTAAAAAAACTTTGAAAAGAAATGGTAAAAATCTCATAAAAGAAACAATTGAGTTAAATAAATTTTAAATTATAAGAGCGTACATTGGATTAGTAACAGAAAATTGTGTAGCATTTGATTTACTAAACAGCTCTCATATGAAAAAATTGATGAAACCTTTTTCTAGCGCAATAAACAAGAAAGAAAATTTGTTTACTTTAAACTTATAAAATGCTAAAGTTTTGTTGTCAAGTGTGGTTAAAAAGTTACGGGACATCATAAAACATGACTTGGATGATAATTTGTTTTCAGTAAAAATAGATAGTGCAACGCGCCTGTAACTGTAACTGCAACTGTATATATAAAAATTGAGCGACTAAAGTTGTCATTTTTAAAAAAGCACAACTTGTGTTTTGTAATACTGGATAGAGCGAAGATCCACCGATCCTGAGTTATACATTTTGTCAAACAAAATCTCTGGAGTACCTCCTACTCAGGTAAGCGTTTTAAATTGTTTGGATTCTATTAATTTCTGTTATATTTATCTAATTAAAATTATTGAATAATAGGGAACAAAAACAAATAATCCGTCTCTAACAATTCAACCTTTAAAATCATTAAATGATTCAAAGTATAAATTAAAGAATACCTAGTACAGATTGCAAGCTACATATAATTAAAAATTAATTTTGTCGCCATTGAGATATTCATAGTTATCCATATCCCAATAAGGAATATGCGCTAAAATTTTTATTATGAAAAAGATAATTCCAAAAGTGTTTTTGACAATATAAACAGTATGATATGATTAAAGTTATTTTTGCAAAACAAAGCATTAACAAAGTAATAAATATGTTGTTTTTTTGTAAAAACTTTATGCGTTTCTTTAAACAATACAATTTACAATTTTACAATACATATATATATATATATATATATATATATATATATATATATATATATATATATATATATATATATATATTTATATATATGTTTTTTTTTGTTAACTCGTATTTTTTCTTATTCATGTTTGAAAGGCTAATCATACTTAAATTTTCAGGCTTCATTAGAAAGAGCTTTTTCATCTCTAAAGCTAATTTTGAGAGACTGCCGAAATCGTTTAGGCGAAGAAAATCTGGAGAATATTTTATTGGCTAAACTAAATTCTACACATCTAGATGAAATTACTGACGACTTATCATGAATAACTATGTCTATTTTCAAAATTTTTATTTAAGATATTTAGCTATTTGATAAGTTAAAGGGTAATTTATTAAAAAAGTTTATAATTGAAAACAAAATCATGTAAGCAAAAAATAATTTTGAAAGCCGCATGTAAGTTGAGTAAAACTACTCTTTTGTGTAGTTCCATTTTAATATTTAAACAATTAACAAAAAATTACTAGAAAATCTATTTTGTCAAAATTATTTACACATACATTTAACAAGCCATTTGCAATCAATCATCAGTGACAATATATTTTTTTTTAAATAAAAAACTGTATAAAAATACACCATCAAGCTACTCAGTTAATTATCCGCTCACAATTTCAGGTGCGTTACGTTACTATAAATACACAACTACGTCTGCTAAACGCACACGAACTGGCTTTTCAGTTGGGTACACTTAATTTGCAAACTGAAAAGACAGTCACTGTGTGTTCGTTTTGCTGCTGAAAAGAGTAAACAGAATTCAGTTTTTTTTCAGTTCTCTGTGTGCTCAGTTAAAATATTTAAAGCAGGCAAATGGTTGAAAATGAAAACTAAAACTAAAAAAATTTTTTTGACTGGCGACTGAACTGAAAATAGTTTTAGTTTTCATTTTCAACCATTATATACATATATATATATATATATATATATATATATATATATATATATATATATATATATATATATATATATATATATATATATATATAAGGGTCATCCAAAAACGCGCCTACATGTTTCTTTAAAATAAAACACAAACTATTTGCAATTTTTTCAAGATGTTTTTTTTTATTAAAAGTATGATCCATTACAATTATAAGTGGAATAGAATATCATTCAAATGTCCACCATGACTGCGTCTGCAGACATCGCTCCAAATATCAAAATTTTCAATGACTTTCCGACATGTTGCTGGTGTTATTTCACGAATTGCAACTTGAATGTTGTTCTTTAGATCATTAATTGTTTGTGGCTTGTTAGCATACACTCGACTTTTCAAAAAACCCCACAAAAAAAAAATCTAATGGTGTTAGATCACATGACCTTGGAGGCCAATTGAAATCTGCATTTCGTGAAATTACACGTTGAGGAAATTTTGATCGCAAAAGCGTAATGTTTTCTCGAGTTGTGTGACATGTAGCACCGTCTTTCTGGAAATAAATGTCAGACACATCAATATGATTCAACTGTGTCCATAAAAAGTCTCTCAACATTGATTGGTATCGCTCAGCATTCACAGTAACAGCATTTCCAGCATCATCTTCGAAGAAAGATGGCCCAATGATTCCATTTGCCCAAAATGCAGACCAAACAGTAACTTTTTATGGGTGTAGAGATTTTTCATAAATAACACGAGGATTTTCATCACCCCAGATACGACAAATTTGCTTATTGACGAATCCATCCATTCTGAAATGAGCTTCGTCACTAAACAAAATTTTGCTTGAAAACAATGGATCTGTTGTTCGTTGTTCAATAATCCAACTCGCAATGTGTACCTGTTCATGGTTAAAACTGTACTACCTTCTAATAAAACAAAATGTAAAAATTATATAGTGCTGACATCTAGGCGTCACATTTGGATGACCCTTTATATATATATATATATATATATATATATATATATATATATATATATATATATATATATATATATATATATATATATATATATATATATATATATATATATATATATATATAGTATGTATGTATATCCATACATATAATAAAACTATACATGAAATATTTCTTGAAATTTTTGTTTTTAACATACATAGTAATAGAAATGAATACAAAACAGGTATTTTTGCAATTTTTGTCTGCCTGTATGTCTGCCTGTGTTCGCATCACGTAAAAACTGCTTGATAAATTTAAGTAAAATTTTGTCGGGTGGTCCCTTAGCATCTTGATTCAAATATATAATACTTATTTTTGTAGAAATTATTTATATATATATATATATATATATATATATATATATATATATATATATATATATATATATATATATATATATATAAATACCGCACATTCTATTTTTGTCAATGAAAAATTTTTAACACTATTTACAGAACTTTACAATAAATATTTAATTATTTATTTATTAAAAGTACTATAATAAACCTTTAAGGCCAACAAATTTTAATTACAAAAAAAAAATTAAATAAACACAAACACATTTTTATAAATATAAATTCAAAGAAAGCTAAAATTGATACGCTGTAGAAGTCGAAGGCACTTCTGGTTTTTCACATATGTGCTATGAGTCCAACGAAAATAGGTAAAATAAAAATTCAAAAATTTAATAGTTGTTTTAATAGTCAGCGATAAATAATTTTCTGTGCTGATTTTAAAACTTTGTTTTGTGTGAATTTGTTTCTTTTGACCAACGCATATCCTGAGTAAATGTAAGGACATATTTTTATTAAATTTGGTAAAACAAAGAAATATGAGTGAAGTAACGACAATATTTTTATTTTTTTTACTTTTCTTGATCATACAACATGTAAATCAAATACTCATATAAGTGCTCTAAAGTAACTGTTATTTAAGTCTATCCCATTGGCTTATTTTATAAAAACTTTTAAAAGCTTGATTGTTCTTGTATTCAAAACTGTTTTTTGTGAAGCAACTTATTAGAGAAACAAAAGTAACTGGCAGCGTTCCATAGATAGTTTTTATTAAATCGTACGTTTATTTCTTTTTATCTATAACAACTTTCTCTTTGTTTTTAAAAAGCCGAAATTATGTTATTTCTATACATAAATTATTTTTTGAAAATTTTGATGTTGGTGTAGCTAGTAATCGATATGAAATACAAAACACCAATTATTCGAATTTTTGTCATTCCGTCTGTATTCGCGTCACGTAAAATGTGTATAATGATGCTAAAACAGTTGTCAACACATTTAATTTTTGTAAATGGCAAATTTTTAATACAGCTTTCTGCATTAAATAAAAAATACAGAAGTCTACATTAAATATTTTTATAAATTTGAATTTTAAGAAAAAAAGAAGTGACATACAGACGAAATCGTGGGTACTGCTAGTTTAAAATAAACAATTAGCCTGATAAAAAAAACAGATTTATAAAGATGTACACTTCCATTAGGAATAAGCGATCCCGTGATTCTTAAAGAACATCGTTAATAGTGAACGTAATTTTCAGATCTCCGTTCTTTTAAATAGAGACCGTGTTCATTGTTTTCAGCTCTTTTTGTGTTTAAGCTTACAAGTTTTAATAGGAAGTATATAAAATATATATTTAATATTTTATGCAAATAGTATTCATAATGAAAACGATATTTTGATATCTACACTTAAAGCAGCTGTAATTAAATTTGGTCAGAAAACAAATA
The DNA here is from genome assembly GCA_937654795.1 of Cistogaster globosa. Taxonomy (NCBI): domain Eukaryota; kingdom Metazoa; phylum Arthropoda; class Insecta; order Diptera; family Tachinidae; genus Cistogaster; species Cistogaster globosa. Next base: position 15,813,557 of record OW569408.1, read on the forward strand.
CACAATTCAGATGTTGACAGCGGTGGTGATAGCATACAGCAAAAAAAAAACGAAAAAAAAAAAATAAAGAGTGACAATTGCAAACAAGGGAATTTCTGTGTATACCTGTATCGACCAGCAGGTTTGTAGGTACCTGTATAACAGTACCTGTTGACACGTCTAGCGGTGTGCTAGTTACGTTGCATAATGGAAAAAGAAAATAATATGAAAAATATAAAACTGACCTTAGAATCGTTATCGAGGAGAAGAAAATGGATGATATAACAAATATAATTAATGCCTACATCGCTGCTAATGAGGCAGCACAAAAATTAAGTAGTGACGAGATGGATACTGATGAACCATTACCGAAGAAAAAGAAGAAATGAAAGAAGCATAGAGTCAAAAACGACAAAGCTATAGCTGATACGGATTGTGAAAATGCTGCTGACCCTAATACGGAAGAAGTTGCTGTCGCAAAAAATGACGTTTCCCCTGGTTATATGCAAATGAAACCAAAAATTAATGAAAAGAATAATGTAAGTAAATTTAAGAATATTCCTGTTATTACTACTTATAATATAAACGTTAAGGAAATGACTAGTATTATTGACAAGGGCTTAGGCCATAATAATTATAATATTAAGATTATGAGCAGAAATGCTACAAACATAGGGGCTTGCACTCTCGATGATTTCGAGATTTTTAAAAATACCTTAATTGAGAGAAAAGTGAACTAATACAGTGTTGATGATGTTATGGACTATCTGGATGCTCTCCAGATTAAGCCAGTAGTAATTCAAATGGTGAAATAACCGGTAATAGATGGCTTGTGCAACATACGCGAGAGTCAGTCCTTCGATCCTTTTATAACGTGAGGTATATTCTGCGCTCCAAAGTAAGCATAAGGAAATTTAAAAAAGAGCTATAACGCATTGCTTTAACTACCAACGCTTTGGACACAGCTCATCTAACTGTCATATGCCATATCGGTATGTGAAATGTGGTGAGCCTCATGGTACGGGAAAATGTGTAATTCCTACTAGGCAGGAAAACGCTAGGGAAACATTGGTAACTGATCCCGTTACCGGTCAAGCAGTAAGGAAAATAGGGCTTCCTGTAAAGTCTCTAAATTGTGGAGTTCAGGGACACGTCGCTAGTTCCAAAGAATGCCCCCGTAGGATACAGATTTTGCGGAAAGTGGAGGCAAAAAGACAGGCTAAGGTGGAAAACGTGGAAATACGTCGATCGCTCAGCGTGGGAATTAATCCCGGCGTATCATACGCTTCTGCAGTGACAGGAAATCGACCAAATAGGGTGCCATTCGGAATTAATAGAACTGAAAATGGGCCAACTGCCCCGGCCCCCGCTAGTATTTCTCTTCGTGGAGCAATGGCGGACTTCGACTTTGTCGACAAAGATTGAAAGCGTTTCTTTGGTGGAGACCTTCTTAGTTGTTTAGGGAAGATTAGAGGTTTCGTTCACGAATATCGTGCACTTAAAGATGATAGAGAAAAATCTGGAGCATTGCTTGGGGTGCTTATGTCAATGCAGTTCAATGGATAGGACTATTAATATAGTTTTTATTAATGTAAATTCAGTTGTCTCCAGACATAGAAGACACTATTTGAAGCTTTTTTTGGATAGACATAAGCCGGACGTATTGCTTGTGGCTGAGCATGGCCTTAGCCTTCGACATAAGCTTGATATCCAGGGATACATAATATTTAGACAGAATCAGCACAACGGGCGTGAAGTGGACACTGCCGTACTAATTAAAGATACCTTCTCATGTGAAAGGATAATTATAGACACTGGATGTATAGAGAATACCGCGGTGAGAATTAATAGTGTTAATGGAGGTAGTATGACAGTGATGGCATTGAACCGAAGGCCCCAGTACAATGTTGACGACTGACCTTATGTCAGTTGTCGAACTGGCCGATAGGGGTGGGGTTGTAATTGGTGCTGATTTGAATGCTAGCCATACATTTTGGGGGGATACAGTGGTCGGGTACTACGTGACTTGCTTCTAGCAAATCCAAACTTTGCCATTCGTCCGACTGATGGACCGAAAAGGATAACTTCAACCTCATTCTCGTTTATTGACGTAGTGATGACTTCTGTGGATTTAGCCCCGGTATTAATTGAGAATGGCCTTAAAACTCTATATTTTGAGTCTGACCACAAGGCGATGGAAATTATTCTTGGTGTAAGCGACTGTTTAGTTAGGTTGCGGCCCACTGGGTTTGATTACAATAGAATAGATAGGAATCGTTTTAATTCAATTTTGAACAGAGAACTCTCTTAGTGTGTGCTTCCGGTAGATAGCAATGTAGGCAAGCTCGACATGACGATTGTATTGATTCAATGAGCAGGTGATTTCGCTATGCCATTGATTCGTCTGTCCCAAAGGTACCGACGGGAAGAAGGGGCCTTCTAACGTTACCACCCCATATTTTACGTTTTATAGCCGAGAAGAAAAGGCTTCATCGTGTAGTTTGTGTATGCGAAGACCCAGGAAGGTGCCTTATATTGAAGGCCGATATAAAGAATTTAGATAGGAAAATACAGGGTGCTCTCATAGTATTCAAACTCGAACATTGGCGAAAGTTCCTGAAAAATATACGGTTGAATGTCGCTTCATACAGAAATAATAAAACTGCGGCTGGGGTAAGCAAGTGGAACACTATACATGGTTTAGTTGACACTAGTAGTAGCTTAGTATCTGATGATGTTGGTAAAGCCTGTATTCTTGCAGATCAATTTTCTAGCAATGGGGTGCGATCTTTAGATTCGAATCCTTTTTCGGCCAGGGTGAATGATAGGATATCCGAACTACACCGTTTGCCTCCTATGACGTCGTTTAGCAGCGACATCACTGCTGATGGAAACGGTGAGAATAAATTTGGATTTATCCATGCTGAATTGGTAGGAAAAGCCTTCTAAAAGAGGGCAAATAACAGATCAAGCGGAGTAGATGGAATTTAAGATATAGTTGTTAAAAATGCTAGGAGTGGAAACTGGCATTAAGCATTGGTTATTTCCCACGGGCTTGGGAAAAATTACTTGTGGTCCCAATATTAAAACCAAAATCAGACCTTAAGCGGAGTGTTTTTTTTTTTTTTTTTTTTTTTAAAAAGAGAAGTAGCACTTCAGGCAATAATGCCTATTTAGTTATTTTTGTAACCGTGCTACATTCTTTAGGAAAGGGATAGATGAGAGATAAGACAGGTGGTGAAAAGAGAAAGATAGATATAGCCAATTTATTAGTTATTTTACTTCGCCGGCGAATATGCTATTAAGAAGTACCGACGAAGGAGGCTGCATGTTTAATGTTAATTCTGAATATGTATTTATACCATTAAACAGAAAAAAACATTTTTTATTTTTGGTTGCCGCAGGGGTTGAACCCTGGTCAACCAGGTTTGTAGCCAACGTGTTTACCACTTAGACTACAGCAGCAGCAGCGGAGTGTTAGCTATAGACCAATATCTCTTTTATCTCCTCTGGGGAAGTTATTAGAATATTTCGTTCTTTCGCGAATAAATGATCAAATATCTGAGAGCATCATCGTTGTAGACTCCCAATTTTGATTTAGAGTTGGTCATTCGAACTCTCACGCTTTAATGGTACTTTCGGATTATGTATGTAGGGGTCTTAGCCGGCGGTATCCGACGATTGCTGTCAGCCTTGATTTTGCAAAGGGATTTGACGATGTGTAGCAAAATGGCATCGTCTTTAGGAGGATAAAAATGGGCTTTGATCAAAATGTTTGTAAAATTGTGGAAAGTTTTTTAAATAATCGGACATTAGCGTATGATTGGCAAAAACTCGATCTTCTGATAGAATATCCCATTTTTTTATTCCAAACATTAGAATTGGTAGTGAAGTGATAACTATCTCGGACAGGATGAAATATTTGGATGTAATATTTCAGGAGAATTTTGTGTTTTCCCGACATATTGATTATGCCTTGGAGCGTACTAAGCATATGTATGCTTCATATAGGGGAATTTTAGGTCGACATGAGCTTAATAGAGGGATTGCGCTTCTTTTATATCGCCAAATGATCCGACCTATTATATGTCATGCATTTCCAGTTTTGTTTAGAACATCTTCTGCCCAAATAGAAAGGCTAAGAATATGGGAGAGGAGAATACTGGTTTCATGTCTTGGACTTAGACGTAAACTAGGTACAGATGGAATATTCCGCAGGCCCTCTTGCATATCAATTTATGCTGCTACTGACTTTGAGAGAATTGATGCAATTACGATGACATCGGCTATTGCCTTTACCGAAAGAGCTCGTTATCTATATAACGGCCAAGTTCGGGAATGCTTTAAAAGGACCACCAATTTGGAGTCCATTCAAAGGACAAGATATTTGTCACCGATTGAGCTTCTTGCTCTTAACGAAGCTGGTCTCCTTTATCATAGGACAATAAATACCTTAGATATTTTTAATGTAGTGTACAATACTACGCAATAGACTCTTTACCAAATTTTGTATAAAGAAAATTTTCTTTTTAGTTGTTATTAGCTTTAAATAATAAGTGCCTCCCTTTTTCCATTTTTTTGGAAATTATTAAGAATAAGAAACATCAATGCTAAAAAATATTTTATTCTATGGCTAATTCATAAATACATTTAATAGTACAAATAAGATAAGTCCTTGAAAAATACTAAGTATTTAAGAAGAAATTGAAAATAAGAAATAAATTAAGAATAAAAACTTGTAAATTGATTGAATTTTTAGTAAATAAACTTGAACTTAAATTTGGTCAGAAATAAAAAGTTTGGTAAACTGATTTTATCAGTTATGTACACATGTGTGAAGTTTGGATAAAAGAATAACTGCTGTTTATAAGTAGAGGCAAGAAAAAACTATACATCAACGAAGCCGCTTCGACCTACAAAAGTGTGAAAGGGTCAGAAGTACTAATAATTCTTTGCACAAAGTAAAATCACATTTAAGTTTGTGTGCGTGCAAACATAAAAGAACTGTAACTTGATAAACTCAGTCACTGTAGTGATCAGTGATTTTTTAATCACAGTGATTTAATCACAGGTACTAAAATTTCGCTCATCTTTGACTTCCATACATTGGTGTGCCTTAGGTAAATTCTTGTGTTGATTTTTCATATATAGGTTTTTACTCTTAAGTAAACTGTTTTCCTGATCAAATTAAATTATTTAAAAACCTTACAGATTTTTTCAAAATAAATTAAACTTTATTTAAAACAAATTAAACTATTCCAATGTAAATTCAATATATTGCATGTCTAATAATTTACTTAAATACATATTCATTCTTCTTAATTTCAAACTAATTATTTTTAATATCAAATTAAATTCTTTTTTTTTTTTTTTTTAACTAAGCTTAATTTCTCCCATGAATGAAGTACATATAGCTTTGCACTCCTCTAGCATATACACATTTTTCGTTACAATGGCGAGAGACCCGGGAAATGAAATGTTTCTATTGGAATGATTATACTATATTGTTTCATTTATGTTTATTATCTTATCAAATGAAATAAGAAATATGCTACAGGTGCCTGTCTTATTGACATGGAAAAAGCCTTTGATAGCATATGGATTCCAGGTTTAATATTTAAACTATTTAAATATAAATTTCCTCTAAATCATATCATATTAATATATAATATGATAAATGCAAAGAAATTTGTGGTTTGTTATAGGGACTCGATGAGTAATAGAAAATTTAATATAATTAATGGATTACAGCAGGGATGTGTAAATTCTCCTATTTTATTCAATTTATACTTATTGGACTTGATGTCACAAATCGAAAATATTATCGCATTTGCAGATGATATTATCATATATCACGCTGATGACAAAATATATAAGATAAATTACAATCTACAATTGCTGTATAATAAAGTGGAACAATACTCAAAGGACTGGAATATGAAAATAAATGTCTCGAAGTGTGAAACAATACTTTTTAGACAACCAGTTAACAAATGTAATTCCGATATTAGGAAAAATTGGAAAGATTTCAGAATAAAATCTGCAGACCACAACTGTATTATCCCAAACAGACAAATAGTTAAGTATTTAGGTGTATTTCTGGACAAATTCTTATATTTTAATCATCATGTTAATGAAAGTCATTCAAAAGCCAGAAAAGCCTTTTTTTTATATCGTTCACTGTTTTACAATAAATTCGTTAGCAAAAGAATAAAAATAATAATGTATCAATCTCTAATCAGACCTATAATAACTTATGGCTGTCCTATATGGTTCAACATATCGCCTTCTAACATGGAAAAAATCAGAATATTTGAAAGAAGATGTTTAAGAGCATGTACTTCACTATACAAATCTCCAGAAAGTAACTATACTAAATATATATCTAATAGAAAATTATACAACAAAGCTAATATTATAAGAATAGATAACTTTATCATAAATTTAATCAGAAATAATGTTTTAAGATGCACACAATGTTTTGAAAATAATCTAATAATGGCTCCCTATTTTACAAATGAAATGTATGTAATTGAAACTTTACCGAAAGGTCTTATACCACCAGAAGCATTTCTCTACTTGGATAAAAATGGAGTAATCCAAAATGAGAATAGCGTTCCAATTTTTTACCACAATTATAGAAGAGCTACTACAAAAGCAATTACTTGCAATCTCAATAATTTAAACATAAAATACGATACATATGTTTCACATAGAGATTTAAAGTTGCTTAATAAAACAATTAAAACCAAAAAATACTGGTGGATAAAGAAGAATTAGTATTAAGTATACTCCTTTTTATTTTTCTTTTTTCTTTTTTTTTTAACTTTTGACCATTCCTCGCTACATGATAAATAAGCAATGTTTTTCCCTTTAGTTTTCATTGCAACAAAGAATAAAATTTCAGTTATACGTAATTCATTTGTAAATATAATCAGCTGTAAAAAACAAATATAAATTATATTAATATTCATAATACTAGAGTGCTCGATCTCGGGACAGTGTATTTTAAAAACATCTAATCAACTATTGTTTATTATAGTTATATTAGTATAAAAATTTTGGAGTTAATAAACAAATAAAAAAAAAAAAAAAAAAAATCTTATCAAATGAAATTGTTTCATTAATTAGGAAGAGGGTAAAACTGGTCACCTTATTTTAACCTTACTGTTTGCAATAACAAGTATTTAATTAGTTATTAACTTGACGCAACGTTTATGAATTTCAAAAATTGGACGGCGTGAATATGCATTAGAAATATGCCATCTACCACAGAGAGTAATTGTAGCTCTAATTCTGTTGCAATAAATACACGAAATTATCGTGGTATTTAACTTTTAAGAGGTAGCTCTCCAGAAGAAAGGGTATCGGAGATATCAGCACATAACCGTCGTCCTATCACACCTGGAAAATACGATAATATAGGTTTAGATAAAGAGAATGTTATCAAAACATTTTACGAAGAGGGAAGAAGCATAGTTGACTCCGCGGAATTAGCTAGTATAAACAGAAACACTGCTACGCCAGTTATTATTTGCTATAAGAAGGATGGGTGCGTTATCACAAAAAACCGTGGTGGTCGACGGAATTTTAAATTGACTACAGAAATATTGGACAATATTGAAGTGTTAATCGAAAGCAACTCTTGTATAGCATTAAAAGGCATTCGTGAAATAATTCGATACACATACAATGTGGAGTTAAGTGAAGCAAACATACACACTGCATTAAAAACTTTAAAAAATACACTAAAAAGTGCCACAAATAATAAAGATCGCTTAAATATTGAATCTCCGATTAAACGACGCATTCCGTATGCAGTAAATTTCGCTCTGTGCACGGAATTTGCTTTTAGATCCAGAAAATGTTACTGACTTAGTTACAATTATTAAACGTTCCGTAGAATCTGTAACACCACCAGATTGCAACATTTATTGTGTTGACATGACATTGAATCTGCCACTAGCTTCTTCTGGAGAGCATTTACTTTAAAAAATTGTCATATGTATAAAAATATCGCTTTTTTAATAGTATTGAAATAAAATATATTGTTGAGAATTAATTAAATTTTATGAATAATAAAATATGAAATAAACATATTAAGTTCTTTAGAAAAATTAAGCTTAGTTGAAAAAGAATTTAATTTGACATTAAAAAAATTTAATTTGAAATTAAAAAGAATGAATACGTTATTAAAGAAATTGTATTAGACATATTCGCTATCGATTTTCACCGAAACGTTAAGTGTCAAACACCATATTAAAAAAAATTATACACTTTTTATATATATGGAGTTTGACATTTCAGGTTTTGGCCAAAATTAACGAATCCGCCATTGCGACCACCTAGTATTGATTCGCCTTGTGCAAAATATTGAATATTGGAAATAGTTTATTTTTTTTAAAGAAAGTTTAATTTATTTTGAAAAAAAAATCTGTTTGTTTTTTAAATAATTTAATTTGATTCGAAAAACAGTTAATTTGAGAGAAAAAACAAATATATATTCACTTGTGTTAACAAATGAGAGAATTAAACTCATTAGAGAGTAAGATAACAAAATGGGAATAAATTTTCAGAAAAAAAAATACATCAGTGCGACTAGTGTATTTAAGTTTCTGTATTTGCATTGTCAAATACACTTCCCAGGAAACATGCAGTTTTCAATTCATATTAACAATGATAATATGATTCGAGCTCTTTCTGAGATCACCTAAGGAAAGTTGACTCGCTTTTAATAAATGGAGCTTCCTTCTCAGTAAAAGTGGGCTATTTTTAAACCTTAGCTTTTGTGTGTTAGCAAACGTTTGTTAAATACGATGTTTTAATTAAACCACGAAAGTTATTCAATAAGTGATCCACTCCTGTAGTTTCGTGTTCGTTAAATAATGTAAACATATTTTATGTTCAAACCAAAATGATCAAGTAAAAGTGCTATATTCAGCTATGCCGATTCTTATATATTCTCCACTACCTATGTAAATCTAGTTTAGTGAAGTAGCTCCTATCAAAAAGCAAATATTGAGGTAAGAGAATTAAAAAATAAGAAAAAATAATATATAATTTTACATAAAAAAATCATCAGTTCCTAAGCATTCTTAAAAAATTGTAGTATTCCGTGAAAGATCTTTTCAACAGCTTTTAAATGATACCCATGTTGACCACATTGCCAATCGAATTTTTATGAAACTTTCAGAGGCCCATAACTCAGTAAATATGGGAGAGCACCAATTTTTTCATTGTATGTTTTTTTCTTATTTTTTAATTCTCTATTGCCCCATATATAATTTTTTTATTGTTTCAAATGAAAGGGAAAAATTAGAGGCAGGCGTATTGTTTTGGCTGCTGCCTCAAAGGACATGGACCAATCTTGCTGATTTTCAACAGAAAAATTTTCGATACTATGTCTGATCGATTGGCGTATTTATATTTTCTCCAGCCCATCTAGTGCCCTGGCAAAGTTGATTTTAACACTAGTAGTATAAAGGACATAAAAAATAATAAATTTTAGTCCCAGTCTTCTTGAATAAAAATTAAAAGAAGTTGCTGGAAACGTGGGACTTATAAGGCTCATAGTTATAAACGGTTTAATATTTTCTTGAACGCAGGTATTTTATAAGGGTAAATCTTTATAAGCCTCAGCTGGATAAATATTCTCTTCAGCAGCATTATTTAGATTAAAAACTGACTTTACAATGCTCTTGAGTATTTAAATAAGGACTCAAACCTAATATACCGTTATTGAAAAGTACATGCTATGGCCATTCAAAAAAACTAGTTAAAGTAGAAAAGATTCAATCTTTTTCTTTGGAGATTGACCCTCGAGAGAATTTACTAAAATACCGGTATTAAAGAAATATTTTAAAGGTATTTGCTTTAAAACTTCAACATAAAATGATTAAAAATGTTTCCTCAATATACACACATACATATTTCATCCGGCACTTCTTTAAAATTCAAAAACTGTAAAAACCGTAGAAATTGTTGCATACTTTAACGCAATAAAATGACTATTTTTTCTAAGCCGAGTTATTGTTACGGTACCATAAGTAGCTGTTAAATTTTTAGAGCTAAGGTTGCTAAAAATTTTCGCAAGTTTGAACAAAGTACTCAGTTTTCCTCACACGATAAATCAGCTTATATTATTTCACAGTAGAGAAAAATTTTGCCTGAAATATTTAACCTTAATAAGCTAAAAACTATGTAATGCACATGCTTGTGTGTATGAGTCTGTCCATGGGGATGTGCTTTCTTGAGTTTGACTGTGTTCACAGAACATTTTCCCCTCTTGTCCTTACCGCCGCTATCATGACACAGCTCATAATTTTTGATTTATTATAATGTTCTGAGTACAAGGTTTTTATAAATGTATGGTTTTGGTCTAATACTGAAATAGCTTCACTATGTTTAGAAGATGTAAGTATGAAAGAATTAAAATTGCGCTTGCGAAGAATGCCGATAACATTTGCAACAATCCAGAAAACGCTGCATTACATTCTGATGGTGTCTAATATTAACTTCCTTCTTGGAAAATATCCCCAAACATTTAAAAAAAGGGTAGTCTATGTTTATTTTGAGAAAATGGAATAGGTGAGGGGAATGGAGTGGAAGAGAGGACAAACGCGAAATTTTATGAATATTAACCGATCTAAATAAAATCAGACTCTAAATATATTTAAAAAATATATATCTCCTGATCTATAATCAGTTGGATTTTATGGATTTCTCACGCATTCGAAGCAGATCCCCACAGCAAACAAGGCTATAATATATTACACAGAGCCTGACAAAGTCCCTGAAACTAAACCTTGGCAACGCCGGGTACAATAAGCTTGTGTTTTTTATAATTTCAAGCCACCATCCAGAGGTGGAATTATTGCATTTTTTAGTATTGAATGAAGAAGGAAAAAAATTCACAATGCATACTATTCCTTCTAACAATAACATTACGTATGTACTAGTTTATTTTCGCGCTATTTTTAATTTATATCATCTAATACGTATTATGCAGTAACACGTTTCTTAAACACTTTCTTCTCTTAACCGATCAAGAACCAAACTTTTTACTGCTTAATGGTTTTCAAATGACATTTACTGGCTTTCAGATTAATTTATGGCTTTTTAGTGGCCATACTGCATGATGTTTTACTGCTTTTTATTGGGGTTAGGGTGCATTTTTATGGAAAATTCCTACTTAAGCGAACAAATTATTAAAACTTCATTATTTATCAAAAAACAAAAAAAAAAAACATGGTCGTCTATCAAGAATGTGCTCTTTAAGAAGACTTGAAGCGAATGAAAAAGATTATTGCTTGAAAATATAGTTGTTTCTTAGACAAAGAATACTATTGTTACAGCTAAAGAGTTCTTTTACATTCCTGACATCCCGAGTTACAAGTACAAAACTCTTTGTAATCGCATCATAATTTGATGGATTTTTTCTAGAAACCAAAAAAGTCGTCGCTAAAAGAACTAAAGGAACAATTTAAAAGAACGGTGCGTGTTAGCTGCGACACTTGGTCGGGTAAATATAAAAACTCTCACAACTGCTTGGTATCGAATGTGTTCAACACATCAAATTGTAAGTTTGAGACGTAACAACGCTTTATTAGATTCACTTTAAGACTTATCGATTTCTCTTAAAGCCAGCGCTTTGAAAAAAATTCTTTAATTTCCTAAGGCAAACTTTAACGAGACTGTACTTAGCAAAATGGTCCTTCTAAGGTCACTATACCGGAGGTAGAAGTCTCGAATTTGTAGTAAATTCTAATTTGCATAAAAATTTAAATTTTTTAGTCTGTTGTTTTTACATATATTGCAAATGTCGGTTTTATGCACTTTTTATTCACAGGGGGAATATCTTAACTCCGCATATTTCTTACAGCCATTACATAATTTTAATTTGTATGTAATTTTGATAAAAAAAAACACACACGTAAGGAGTGTAATGCCAGACGTATAGTGGACATGAAATTATATTACAGGCAAGCAGTGCACTTCCACTTTGTTGCAATTTCAATATTAAAAAATTGCATTCATACCTGCCAGTTTTAGAAATATTCAGTCAACTACCCCTATAAATTTTGTGTTTATTTGTTCATTTTTATTTAAAAAACTGCATTCACTTACACTATTAACCACCATATAAAAAATTGTCGGCTCGAGCAGACATTTGCGAAATAGCATATGCATGTTTGTATGCGTATATATATCTACTAGAATAGACGCGTTTTGCGCAATATGGTTTAGAGAAAAAACTCTTCCAAAAATTTTTTTTGAAATAATTCAGTTGATTTTAAATAGTATATTATATTTGAGCTCAAAAGAATTTACACAACTTTTTGAAATTTTTCTAAATTACTGTGAGATAAAAAGCGACGTATATATATATGCTAACTTTAAGGTTTATACTTCGGTTAAATTAAACAAAATATTAATTCTTATGAAAAACTCAACATTTTCAAGCCTTTCAAAACTAAAATACCTCAGGGCTTAGTAGACTTAAAACTAAAACTGAAACATCATTACTTATTTGCCAGTAGAAAGTTATACTTTGTTTGAATCATTCATATCTTTCAGATATTGCTGATTTTTGTTTTTTTTTTTTATAATATTTTGTTTAAAATAATATTTCACAAATAAATGGCTAACAACAGAAAGATAAAAATTATCTCTTTTCAGATAAGAAAATGTCACCCGCCAATCAATGTTTAAATTCGGTTTATATATTCAATTCTTCCTTTCGGGAATAATCTGTTAATTATTTAAGACACTGCCATCATCAACTACACATCTCTTTAAATTTTTTATTCTTGGTATTACAAAATTCGTACCATAGCAAGTGTTTTCTGTTGTTTGCATGTAACACATTTTGTAAAAACGAAGTTCCGCCACTTCCTTATGAACAAAACAAATAGTTGTGGATCCATTTAAATTACATCCAGTCCGTTTTATATGAAACATTTTATGGACTTTTAAAGAATAAAAATTTTAAAATATCTACACAACATTACTAATATCTCTGAAGCTTCTGAGTAAAAAAAATATATATTAAAGATAATTTTTATGCTCGTTCCAAAATTTGTTCCATTTTGAATAAAGCAGCATGTTTGAAATTCAAAACGAGGTTTCGCGCCTCAGATAATCTAAAAAACAGATTGCAGTTGCTCTAACCCAAAAATTTGGCTAATAATTCAACAAAAAATATTATTCATCAAAGATTAAAATAGAAATAATTTTTTCGAATAAAATTTTTTTTAGCAAAAATTAGGTTCGTCGAAAAAGACATCAAATTCTTAAATGAATTTTTTGTATATAAAATATTTTATTAGAATAACCTTTCGCTATCGAAATATAAAAAAAAGCTTTAAGCTTTATTTTTGAAGTAATCAAATAATATTTAAAAGAAAATGTTGTTTTTTAAGAATTCTTTTACACAAAATACACCACTGTATAGTAGTACTTGCGTCTGCAATCCAAGAGTAGTTAAGCGTGTCTTACTTTATTAAGAATAATACGCAGCCGTTCGCGTTTTTTGGTTATAAAAAATGACATATGGGCTATAGCTTTAACTGGAATCCTTTTACTGGTGATAATTTGTTCAACGAGAATACGTCAAAAGTACACGTACTATTGCAATATATTTAAGTGTTCACTTTCGCTTGTCACCAAAAAATCTTATTATTATTGATATGCATACTGTGCAAATGTATGTATGGCGATTGCATTGTTGGTGCTAAATAGACAAAACTACAGTCAAGTTGCCAGCCACTTAAATAAATATGCCGGCCGGTGAAGCTTTCATTTTGTGTTCAAAGAGAAAATGTTTTTGTTCTCTACATACTTTTGCTCACACACAACTGCAGTTACGATATTCAACACTTATACAATCACACAAAATTTGTTTACATCCGAATAAAATGCATTTTCCACTTTCAATGGCGTTGGCAGAATTTAAGCATCTGAGGTTGCATTTTACTGCTGCTGCTGTAACGAGTTAATGTGCAGTACAGTGACGCCTACATCATAAGATTCGAACTAATATATTTTAAATGCAATTCGATATACAAAGGGCAAGCGATTATATTTGAGTCAAGAATTTGCTTTTTTATTTTTAATATTTGCAAGCCTAGCTTTTTTGGTTTTTCTGACATGGTGGTCGCCGGAATATTTTGTTAAGCAATGCCTAAAAGGCTACTTGAAAATTTGCTTTTTTTCAATACAATAAAATAAATTGCGTGGAAATGAAAATATAAGTTTTATAGGACAAGTATTCTCTCTTAAATAATTTAATTTTATAAAAAATTTGCAAACCTCAAAGCAAATATTAAGGACTTGTTTTGAAACATTTTTTAAACTGATGAATATGAAAAGGGTCTTTAGTTTCGGAAATATTCCGTTTGTATATAACGGTCTTTCTGTCTATAACGGTTTAAGAATATTGCCACATACAATAAATTATATTAACTATTGGGTACCTTTTAATTTAAAATATTTATACTTCTTCTTCTACGAAACAAAGTTTTCAACATTCTGTCTAATTTTCAAGTGTTTGTATAAAAGGGTTCAAAAGATACAGTCATATAGGTGAAGTTGCATTAAATTTAGGAACACCCTTTAACTTCTAAATTCAAATTGTGTGCTTGTTTTTATAGCGAAAATATTAATACAGGCCCATTATATATTTTAGCTGTCTGTATATAACTGTTTAAAAGTTTGGCCAATTACATCAAATTACATCAACTATTAGAACAAACTTTAATTTCCAAATCCAAATTTTATGCCTGTTTTTATAGCACATATAGCAATATAGATTTCTTGTAAATTTTAACCGTCTGTCTTCCACTGTTCAAATGAATGGACATATACATCAAATTAAATGAACTTTTGGGCACCCTTTATCTTACAATTTTGTTATTGTTACTATAACGGTCATAGCAATCGACATTACGTAAAATTTTTAAGCATTTGTCTACAATAGTCCGAAAGATAAGATAATTTTTAGATTTATTTTTATATCAATTTTTGCCATTGGGAAGTATGTGTATCCGTTTTATTTTATTTTAAAGTGGTGCCCTTTGCGGTTCATATAATACATACAAAATATGTATGTTGTATGGGGACACCATTTAATTTTTGTATATAAAACTGTTTTTTAAAACGGGACCACTCTGTAAGCATCACATTTCAAATAAAGAAAAAATTTCAAAATCGGTTCAGAAATGACTGAGTTTTACTGGAACAAACATTAAAAAAGAAACATTCTCCTCATTTATCTACAGTTCTGCACAAAATTTGGGTAAAACACACTGACAACCTATGTAAGCAGTAGCGCAATAAGCATTTCGATAGTAATGCATTTCACGCTTTTTTTGACGACGTATAATTTATGTTATTGGAAAATAAGTATTTTATAGGAATTAATTTTTTATCTAAAGCTGCCTTTGAAATTTATCTGCAAACGAAAATCAATTTATTTTGAAAGTCTTTTAGCATTCTCTAACATTAAATATTTCTATGTAAAACTTAAAACTTATTGCTGTCATTTGAAATCGATATAGAATTTCGATTTAGAGTTCAAAGCAAAACAGGATGGTAAATTCATTTTAATTCATGCAAGTAATCACGGATTAGTAATATTTCTTCTTTGTGCAGCGGTACACCTCTAGAACTTGTCGCAGACAACAAAAAAAAAACAGTTTTGTCCCTTGTATAGTTCAAATTCGTTTAAAGGCAATCTTAGACATCTGTAAAATGATGTATTACCCCAATAACGATGAATATTATTCACAACTTGTTTTTTCATACAGTCACTGTAAATCAGTCAATGATATCGTGGAAACAAATTATCAATCTTCGTGAACATATCATAGAACTGCGTGAGATGCCTTTCGCCTCGGGCCACACACGATCTGCGTTACTTTCAACATTTTCTGATTTACCACCAAATTTAAAATCTAAGCATCGTCGCAAGCGTGGCGAAATCATGTAGCAGGTAGTGAGAGTGGCGAATTCATTCATTTTCGCCATTGCCAAAAATGTCAAACTCCATTTATAAAATATCAGCATAACTAAATAAATGAATTTGCCACTGGCACCACCTTGTACATGATTTCGCCATGGTTGTAAGATTTTATTTAGTTACAAAATTATATATTTTACTCTGTCATTAATTTTAAATATTTTCTTTTGTGGATTGTAGTTAAGCCTGCATATTCTTAAGAAATGAAATTGTTAAATGCCAGAATTTATTTTAATTTTTTTTTATCAAAAAAGTTTTTGAAACCAATGTTTCGAATCTAAAAGTTCGTAAAATGCAATTTAAAGGGCATTTCGCAGTTTCATTTTGGACATCTATATGAATGCAGCGAAACACTCCCAAACACACCTTTAAGCTTCCAATATGTGTGTAATTGTATATGCTTGTGTATATACATATAAATATAAACTAAATGGACAATTTGTGTGCATGTAGTGTTTATAAAATGAGGCAGTCTGTGGTGCATTCAACGCAGCCATACGTACACAGTAATGCATACACCAAGCCATTGCTAATGAAAAACAACGTTGTCGTTAGCCGACGCTTCATTTGCAAAGAATTTGGATATTAAAAATCTGACAAACACATTTATCTAGCCTTGTAAGCATTATTGTTGACACACACATTCATATGCAAAGGATTTGAACCTCTTATTATGAATAAATGTAAGTGCGTATATGTGCTGCGTGTGCATGTTCACATACAATATTCACAAGTCGATCTCAGATTTAACGTCCTTAAATAAGTGCAGTGACAACATGTAATGACGTTAATGATTATTCTGCTGTTGATAATGTTTCTTTTATTTGTATCGCTCACGTTTCTGTCCAGCTGACTGGCTGGCTAGCTGGTTGAACAATTGGCTGTTTGGCAGGCGCGTTGTCGCTGTTATTGCTCGCGCTATTTGTGAAGCGTTAAAATCCATGCTAACTTATAAAGCTTCTCACACCCCATATTTCATCTCCAGCCCCAAAAATAAAGTGCATCGCAACGCTGACTACGTTGCGTTGGTGCATTGGCAAAAAATACACAAATTATAATCAACTTTTTGTTGAGTCCACGAACATTTTTTAACTCATAATAAGCCTTTTGCTGGATTCTACAGCACATACAACATCAAATTTTTCCGGCAACGATTTTTTTCCAATTATTTACAATTCAACAAAAATATAATTAATTCAAAGCAATAGTTTAATGCAAATGCAAAATAATTAACAAAATAACAATAGCAAAGCAAATAAAAAAATTAAAAAATAAAACAATTTGTTCAAAACATGGCAACGAAATCAAATCACATTATTTCTTTGTTTAATTTATTACATTTAACATCTTAACAACAAAAATGTTATAAATAAATTTTAAATACAACAACAAGTATAATTTAAAATTATAAAATATAATTAACCAGAAAATTGTGAAAACAATGTGAATCTAAGTTTTAGTTGCACGCAGTTTAACAAAGCAAGTTTTAAATAAACGAGAGTTTAAATTTAACAAAAGTTAAAAAAAAAAGAATATTAAAAATTAACTAAACTGATATAAATTGTTTTTTCAACTCTTTAATTTTAAAATAATTTCAAGTGATACAAAACAAGAAAAGTTTTTCAGAAAAAATTTAAAACTGATTTTTGTCAAAACTTTATATGATAATCTCATGCAACAAACAGATTTCAACAAGAAATTAATAGAACTTTTATTGCTTTTTGCGCACATAACAATGGCGACTTTTGTCAAGGCTGTACTTTTTATTTTTTATTACAAAATAAAAAACGCATGTACGAAGATACGACAATGCATTTACACATACGATTACATTCAAACATAAAAATAAAATAAAATGGTCAGACACAAGTCTGACTGTCCGTTCGTCAGACTTAAATTTTTTTTCTCAATTGTGGGCAGGGATAAGGTCGTATCTTTCTTACATTAAAAAATTATTTTCATCATATGTCTACTCTTATCCTGACCATTTTTCAGGCCAAACTGTTTAAAATTGTGAACAAGTTTAAGCAGATATATTAACTGTTGTTGCCCAGCAAACATAGATTAAAAAGTTAAATTAAAGTTAAATATTTTTTTTAAGAAATCGGTAAACAGTATTCTTAAGTCATGCTAAATCGTTAAAATAACCTCGCAAATAGTAACTTGCCATCAAATTGAGTGGTTGCATTAAAAATTATTTTTATATTCTTTTACCACATGTTATAATTTATAAAAACTTATGTTTCGTGAAGAATATATATATATATATATCTGCCATCCAAAGTTTAACATTACAACGTTACAGAAGTTGGCAGCAAATATATGTATAAATAAATTATGGAAAAACTGCCTTCTATCAAAACGAAGATCGTCTAAATAATTTTAAATTTTTTTTGAAGAATAAATAAATTATGGAAAAACTGCCTCCTTTTTAAAATGACTTCAAAACATTGTGTTTGCTGGGTAGTTTTACACTATTTTCGAAAAAAGTTTTGTTTTTTTTTAGTATTTGTTAAAAAAAATCAAAATAAATTTATTATTTGAGCAAACACAATGTTTTGAAGTCATTTTATAAAGGAGGCAGTTTTTCCATAATTTATTTATTCTTTAAAAAAAAATCTATCATTATTTAGACGATCTTCGTTTTGATAGGCTTCACATACTTGGGTACTTTTTGATTACTATTGTGATCAAACGCTTCGCTCGTGTACAATAAGATTATTTTAGTTACAAATCTAAGGAACTTATTATATGGAATTAGTGTTTTGGAATTGATTGTAGAGGTAACCTTAGCTAGTCAAATTTTAAAAGGTTTTGTTACGTTAAAGCTCTACTAAAAACAACTGAAATCTAAAGTAGATATCTAAATTACTCATATACCTAAGATTATTGCAAGAAGCAAATTTTATCGGCCAAACCATCTGTAGTATAAGGCTGAACAATAATCTCAATTCATTGCGCATACAGATTTAACAAGTTCATTAGCTTAAAATCAATTAAATAGTTGATTAATTTTTTGTTATCTTAGTAGGTCTTTGGCTCACATCTTCTCTACGGGTGTAACCTAAAATCGCATTCTACTAAAACAATGTGTCTTTTAATTAATCAACTTCCACGGCACTTATAAAAAATTGCTTAAAATAATCGGACTTGTTTACCCAGTAAATATTGTATAATAATATAAAGAAATTAAAAGCACCTTTTGTTAAAAATTAGGGTTTTATATTTGCTTAGTTTATTTTGCATTTAAACATTTAAGTTTTTCTTTTAATCTATTTTGTAGGGAATTTTGTAATTTGTAAAACAATTTTAACAAAAAAAGTACAAAATACTAAAAATAATTCCCAAAAAAAATATTATTTAATTATTTTATTTTTAAGGTTGAAACTTATTTTATTTGTTATGACTTTTATTTAAGGAAAAAAAGCGTAAATTAAATACAATGTTCAAATGAAATTGAATAATTTGGTTTTTAATACTAAAACAAAATTAAGTCTACCATTATTCTAAGAACAATTTTTTTAACTTTAGAATATGAATGAAAGAAATTATGTCTATTTAAAACAATGTAAGAAGCGCAATAAACCAAACACAATCGCCACAAGCGCAGTAACTTATCTTCAGCGCTAAAATGCCATGTGGAAGTAAGAGCGCCAACATTGTGTCATTAAAAGTAATGTTTACTTAACTTGTTGTGTTTTGCAAAATGCTTCCGGCGCAGACGCATTTATTTTGGTCGATAACATTTAACCGTGATCGTATCATTGAAAATTAGCTTTCCGAGAGTGGTGTTTTGTCAAAATGTAGCACGATATTTTCATTGATATTATTGCTAAACACTTTAAAAGGTCTTTCGATGCATTTTATGATACTCAAGTTTTAACCATTGAACACAATAGTTAAAAAAAAATCAAATTGTAATTTCCAAAAATTTTTAGAAAAAAAAAAAAAAATAATCTACAAATAAATGCGGACGTTTTCCAAAGAAAACAAATAAATTAATATTGATTAGTTGGTTAAATAGATGATGTTTACAATGTACACAACCTAAGGTAGATAGATGCAAAGAATGCTGATGAAGGATGTAGCGATCCGAAATTGAACATTACATTCTGCTGGCGTCTAATTTTTCTTGTTTTCTTTGGAAAACGTTAGCATACATTTGTAGAAAATTTTTCTTTTTAACATTTTTTAGAAATTAAAATAAAATATGAACCTAAGCCAAAAGAATCAATTTTAATTCATTTATAATACATACTCACGGTTCACATCCTGATTTCTTAAAAAAAATAAATGAAAATTCAAATTATTTATTTTGAATCCAACAATGATGCTTAGTAAAGTCCAGCCAGTGCCAGTCAAAAGAAAAATTATTTTGCATAGGGCCTGCAAGCATTAGTTTTGACTTTTATGGTGTTCCACCAAACAAACCATGCCTTTTTAGTTTCTAGAAATGTGTTGTTTGATATCTCAGAGTGTCGGCTTTCATCAATGGCACGTTGAGATCTTTGTGGTGGTTAGAATAATAATTCGTAGAATTTTATTTAAGTGCGCTTAAATATTTTCTAAGCTTGAGGCAAAGACAGTGCCCCATTACATCATATAGGTTTTAGAATCGCATTACAAGGAAGAAATTTTCAGTCTGGGCTTAGTGTCAAGTTTCTGCCAATAAACCAGTTCATTTATGCTGCTTTTAATTTCATCTGCGTCAGCTTTGCTTCAATATGGTTTTTCCAAGTCAAGTGCCTATCTCGATGCACACAGGATTTACCTTCCGAGTGTTGTGGTATTTTCTGATTGATTATCCGAATATGGGGGCATATTTTCCTACGCAAGTTAAATGTTATATGCATACATTTTTGCCCATTTACCTTCAAGCTAGGAACACAACTAGCACACACAACGATATTTGTGTATATGAAAATGCACACAATCATGACGTCGCTCAAATTTCGTCATACGAGGCGAGCTCTAACAATAGATTCAGTACAATGTGACCACATTTAGCTTTAGTTTCAAAGTAATTTCCATACATAAGTATAACAAACTGTAACGGAGTCATTTCTGTACGGGAAATTTTTTTTTTTTTAAATTTTGTTGTTGGTGTAGATAGTAATCGAATACGAAACACCTATTTTTGGAATTTCTGCTTATCTGTCTGCGTTCGCATCACGTAAGAACTACTTGATGGATTTGAACAAAATTTTGTGAGGAGGTCCTTTAGATTCTTGATTCAAATATAGAATCCTTTTTTTTTCGTAAAAATAAATAAATTCACAGAAAAAATGGAGATACAAATGTGAATGCACCAAATTTTACCGGTATAATGGTACTAAGGAGCATATTTATTATTTTTGTAGGTAAAAGATTTTTAACACTGTTTACAGAAGTCTGCAATTATTAACATTAATTATGCTTGATTCCATTAAATATAAATTCTCACGAATTATATGTTATTTAAAAACTACAAAATTAAATATCATGAAATATTTATATTTAAAGGAATCAATCACAATTAAAGTAAATTAACGTTAAAAAGTTTCCAAATTATAAATTTTCATATTGAACACTACAATTACTCTAAAACTTAACGCATTTTTCTGAATTGGAATTTTAAGGAAATAAGAAATGACACGCAGACGATGTCGTGGGCAGGGCTATTTGTAAACAAATTTAATTAACGTAAATAATTGATTTATTTTATAGAAGTAAAAAGAGGTGCACATATTAGTAATTAGTTATAAATTTTGTTTTCAGCTGTGTATTTGTTAATGTTTAATTTGCTAAGCATTTTTTATATGGTCACCCTATCAGCTCACAAAGAGTAAACAAATTAAAAAATTATAATCGCTGACTTTTTAACCGACTTTAAAAAAGATGGAGGTTATCAATCCGTCTGAATGTTGCTCTTTTATGTTTGGGACTGAGTCACTTCTTAACCTATTTTGAAAGTTTTTGCTTTATTTGAAAGGCCATGCCAACAGATTGGTCTCGATTTAAAACAGGGTATAATTTAAAAAACTAAGAAGTGTCCCTATGTTGTTTACGTCTATTTTAATCCGCAAAGGGCACTACTTATTATACTAATTTCAAAAAATTGCGTATTACTATAGCTCCCAATAGCAAAATGTAATACAAAAAAACTAAAAATTAAAGGGTGTTGCCGTAGGTGACGTAAATGTATGTGACTTATGGGCCTATCTTCTGCATAGTTGTAGGCAAATGCAAATTGGGTTCATCTTACTTATGAACAATTTCGCGAATAATTTTGACAAGTTTAATAAAAGATTAAATGGTCTATATGATTTGTAATATTGTCTTTGGTATCAATCCAATAAGACCTTCCATTCTGTCAGAAGCGGACCTTCCATTCTGCCAGCGGCTTTCATTGAGTTTAAATAAGTAATTGAATTTTCAATCTCTCGAAAATCAAGCCAAAGTATAACTGCTGCATCCATATTTACAGTAACTCTTTTATGTCAGTTGATATATTTGGGATAAAAACAATTTTTAAATTTTCAACAAATAAAAATTACCTTTTCCGATTTATTTCTTGGCGACCCTTTATTTCATGTTTTCAATGGCGGCCTACATACGACAGTTTTTTTTAAAGATTTCTTGTTGCACACCATAACGGATAATCTGACTATGCGCCTTTATTCATTTATCTAACCGACCCCTGCATTGGGCCATACATGGTAAAAAGTATTTACAAAACAAAATGTTCAATATAAATTACGCTTAAATTGCAATCCAAATTTAAATATGTGGAAAGGTATTACAGTCAAATCCTAATAATTCGTACCCCGATAAATCGTAATTTCCTATAATTCGTAACAAACTATCGGTCCTTTAAAAATATCTCGTTAATTTGTAAAATTATCATACATTTTGGTCCCCTCGCTAATTCGTATTTTTTCCAAATTAAGTCTTATTTTCTTATTATAAATCGTCTAACCAAATTAATATTGATATAAATAATCCTCGTATTGTTATTTTCAAAATTAGTTGGTTAAATAGATGATGTTAACAATGTACACAATCTTAGATAGATAGATGCGAAGAATGCTGATGAAGGTTGTAGCGATCTAGAAAATGCTGCATTTCATTCTGCTGGTGTCTAATTTTTCTCGTTTTCTTTGGAAAACGTCCGCATACATTTGTAAATTAATTTTCCTTTCTAAAAAAAAAAGTTTGCAGAAATTAAAAAAATGAACTTAAGCCAAAAATAAATTTTATTTCATACTATATTTTCCTTAATCATTAAACAAACAACATGCTTGTGTTTGGGTCTTTCCCTTAATCCTCTTGCTCACAATTATTGTACTTAAGCTAAAGTTAGTTTTTTTTTTTCTTACAAATTTAATCTCTTTTGCTAAGAGTCGTTATCATATGAAAGCATTTGACCTTGGTTTTATGTTTATCTTATTTTTATTTTTGGGCTTAATGATTTTGTTTACATAAATTCTTAATCTAGGATTTAAGGCTTTCCGTTACAGGTTGATCTATAGACCGGAGTTTCTATCTTTCTTATTCCATATTTTTCGCACATTATATATACTGCTGACGTATTTAAACATTTTTCATTATCAGTCAATAATCGTGTGCAGCTCGGATAATTATTTGTGATAATTTCTTCCATTATTTTAGACATACGTTCTCTTAAATCTATTTCTCTGAGAGTAATATATTTTGAGAATTTATCGATAGCAACTAGAAATGTTTTGTTATCATGGTTCTGTTGGTATGTCGGATTCTCCTAATGGTTCTCTTGTAGGTATTCTTTCATATTTGTCATATAAACAGGGTGTACACTTTTTGTTAAATGCCTGTGTGCTCTGTCATGTATCTTTTTAACTGTTTCAGTTTGTTTTTCTTCTTCTCGGAAGTCGATTAGTTTTGTTAGTGCGTATACAAAAGTTGTGGTGTTGAAGGTGTCTTCTATAATGGGGCTGAGTGCATAAATATCATCTTTGGTGGTATCTATTGCAATCGTTCTGTCTGGCTGTAATATCTTTTTTAATTCCATGATCAAATTTTGTTCATTTGTTAAGTTTATCGTATGTCTAAATCTGTTTAAAAAAATTATACGGGTTCGTGTTTCATTTATTCTTTTATTTGGTACAAGTTCAATTTGAACGGCATATGCGTTTAAAGGTTAGTTTACTTGTTTAATAATTTCTGTATAAGAGCTTTCGGCTGAATGAGCTGTATCAATTGATGATGTATTTACACATTGTCTCGACAAAAGCATCAGCTACTACGTTTTGGTGCCCTGGTTTATATACCAGTTTTGCTCCAAAGTCTTATATGATGGCTTTCCAACGTTCAAGTTTTGGGTTGGGGTTTTTCTCGTATATGGCGTTTGTTAGAGACTGGTGATCAGTATAAATAGTAAGGTCTGTTGTACCATAAATATAATTCCTCAGTTTTTGTAGTGCCCAAATGATGGCCAATAATTCTTTCTCATTGGTGGAGTAATATTCCTCTGTTTTACTGAGTGTTCTACTAAGAAAAAATATTAGTTTTTTCATTTGGCTGAGCACTGATCCAACAGTTATGTTAGATGCAACGTAATTTGGTTGGAAAAGTTCAACCTGTTCTTTTAGACAATTTTTTAATTTGTTAAGTGCCTGTATGGCGGCGACGTCTATTTCTATTTTCTTTTTGGAACTTTTGTTTTTACCTATTTTTCCATCTTTAACTGTTTGGGGGAGCGGGTATTTTTCGATTACTTCTACCTTTTCTGGATTTGTGGCGATTTTGTTGCGTTTAATTATATGACCTAAGTATTCAACTTCTGTTTGGAAGAATTTTGATTTTTCATCGGATATCTTTGACGTTGCTCTATTTAGTGCATTGAATATAATTTCTATGTATTTCATATATTCTTCTGGTGATGAGAAGTAGATCTAAACATTATCTATATATACATATGCAAATTTTCCGATGTATTCTCTTAGGACGCGTCGACACACCTTTGAAATATAGATGGTGCATTTTTCAAACCGAATGGCATACCTATAAATTCGCAGTTTTTCCTTTATCTTCCTTTCTTATTCTAACTTGATGGAATCCTGACTCCAAATCTAAGGTCAAAAATATTTTGCCTTTCCTAAATTCTGTATTGTCATGTTCACGTCAGGAATGATATATCTGTCAGTGATTTTATGGCTATTTAATTTCTGGTAGTCTATCGCCATTCTTTTCCTAGGTCGACCGTCTTCATCTAAGACCTAAATTCTGTCCTAGGTTGTGGTTGGTGTCTTTGCTGATACTGATGACGCTGTTCGTTGCCAAATGGTTTTCTAAATTTGTCTTCATTAGACAACTTTAAATTCTAATAACGGTTGTCGTGTTCTATTGTCCTTGCGATAGTGTATTTGTGTTTCAGATCGTGGGGTGCATTTCCGTATAGGGTCGATTGGGTGAAAGTGTTGTTCTCTCCAGTTATGAAGACTCGAATTGAATCTTCTTCTGCCTGTGCTATCATGGCTGTGGTTACGGCTTCTATATGACCAGACATCGATATCTTCGAAATTATAACGTTTAGGCATTTATTTATTTCATCGTGGAATTCTGATAAAGTTATTCGTGCTTGGGTGTAGCTCTTCATTTCATCCTGGAGTACAAAAAGTGGCCGAGTATCTGCAAGTCTGTCGCGGATGCCGTGGTTGGCTAGTAGCTGTGCTGCGTTTTCTTGTATTTTTGTTTTCACAATTTGCAGTGCCTAGGCGTTAATTGGTTGGTTGTTTAGGTTGGATATGATTTCCATCATTCGTGTTGCGTCTTTTCTCCATATCCTATAATTATTTATGTTTCCATCAAAGACGGATAACGACTTAAAAACGTCCAGTTTCACTTGGTTTTCATCCGTGATTCTGGGTTCTATTGTAACCCTTTGGTTTTCTGGGATAGCTTCCAGGTGTAGGGTTGTGTAATTTGGTCTTTCAAATTCTGAACTTGTCTTTTATGTTCAGTTCGTATGTTCTCAATGGTGACTTGTAGGGCTGCCATTTGCTGTACCAGCATATTAACATGGAAATTCTGTGCCTTTGTTGATATTGGGGATTCTTCAATAATTTTTCCTAGTGGTATGTTTACGTCAAATATCGTTTTGCGATTTTGTTTTTAAATGTGTTTATTTTTTGTAGCACTGTCCTTCTATTAAGGATTATTTAGTTTCTTTCTTTTAATAAAGAAGAGTTCGCGTCGTTGCTGCGACAAAGTTTCCGTTGGTCCACACACTTGAAGAATAAATTTAATTATTCTCCTGGCAGGATCGTCAATTAGATTTTCCACTTTTAAGGAAATTAAAGAAATATATTTTATTTGATGCGTCTTTCTTTATTAATAATAATTTCTTTATTAAATGTTTGAATTAAAAACAATGCGACGTCTATACGTCTATGTTACTTATTTTTCTTTAATCATTAAGCAAACAACATGTTTGTGTTTTTCTTTATCTTGGGTCTTTCCCTTAATCCTCTTGTTTACAATTATTGTACTTAAGCTAGAGTTAGTTGTTTTTCTGACAAATAACAATTTAATTACTTTTCCTAAGAGTCGTTATCATATGAAAGCATTTGATCTTGGTTTTATGTTTATCTTTTTTTTATTTCTGGGCTTAATGATTTTGTTTACATAAGGTTTTCTTAGTTGTTATATAAAGTATATGTTCATTTTATTAATCTTATTATATACTAAACAAAAAGGGATGTTTTATGAAAAGTGTGTTTATGCGAGTGTCGTGAACTAGCGCGAAAAACTACCCGATTATCCAGAGCTTGAAAAGTCTTTAGTTTTATGGTTTACACAGTGTCTAACATTCCAAATAGTGGCCCATTACTATCTGAATAAGCAGTATGTTTTGCAAAAAAGTTTAATCCAAATGATTTTATAGCAAGCAGTGTCTGGCTCGGTCGCTTTTAAAAGCGGAATAACATAACGTTTAAAAAAAATTTGAGGTTAAAGTTCGGCCGCTAATGAAAATATATGTTCAGAATAGAAAGAAAAACTCAATCATTTATTATTTTATATTTATATTATATATTTTTATTATATATTTATATTATTTTATATTGTCATTTATTTTATTTTCATTTTTAAGAATTGTTTTTTATGGTTTTTATCGTTTTAATAGATACATTGAAAAACCGCGTCAATTATTATTTGTTTTATTTTAACCCCGTTAAGTCGAAACCCTGCTTAATTGAAAACCCCAGTGTATATGAGCCTTCTTTTGACGTTGTTTAATTAAACGGATTTGTGAGTAAACAAAACACAGATGATCTTGCAATAACGAAGCATCATGTAGAAGTCATTTTTAATGCTTTCTTGTTCTAACCGTCACTATATTTCTGACTTTTTTAAAAGCTTTTTTAATTATGATAAGAAAACTATGCTTTTCGACTTAAACGATTACAGTGAACGCTTTTGTAAGACCAACATGTTTTAAAAAATTTCAAAACCTTTTTTATGTGCTGTAACAAGAACTTAAATTTTATATTAAAGCATTTATATTCAATACATTTTATTTAAAAATTTGAATTAAATTCGACCACAGTTAAACACATTTGTTCGCAATCAGAAGAAAGGCATACAGGCAAATTTATCGATATATCTTAGGTATTATATTAAGTATACTGTTCTTCTAAATTCCCTACCAAATTATTAAAATCACCGATATTGTTTATTAAGGGTGAATGCACGTCTCGATGGCGAATACGCTACCGCTTATTTTGAATTAACTAAAGATTTTTGTGCAAACAATAAAGTAAAAACAAGAAGTTTAAGCAAAAACAATAGTAATCTACATTGATTTTATTTTTCTTATTCACTGTATGCTCCTGACATTTTTTCGGCTCTTTTATATGGTTAAGAGATGATGAAAAATAAATTAAAAACAACAAATTAAATTTCATCAAAAAATACCATGATAACTTAGCTTTGTTTTATGCACCATTTATTGATTTTAATAATTTAATTAATTTAATATTTCCGCGGTTTAATTTTAAATATTAGACTATGTATGTAACATATAAACGTCGAGCATTGGTTGCGTGATTTATGGCCAATTGAAGTCTTATTTCAGAATCAGCAATAATCTGAAGATAATTAGAACGAGGTTTTAAATGATAATGCTTTCCTGGAACTCCAATGTTACTGATATCAGGTATCTTTTGCCGGTCAGTATTTCAGGAAATTGATGACCACTGAATTTCACATTCGAACCCATTTCTTACTAATTTAGTATTCCTAAAGTTTTAATCTGCAACATGACAATTAAGGCAAACAAATTTTTAAAATTTTAATAGTTTGGTCGTAGTAGTAATGAAATTACAAACATAATTACTTTGAAAGTAATATAAATCCACAACCAATTTTATATCATCATATAAGCATCAAAACAATTTCAATATATCACCAGTAATTTTAACAACCTTCTCGTACGTAGAATGTATTAATATAAAGTTTAGTTATTTTAATAACAATTCTTTACATATTTAATTTAAATTTCGTAATAATGTAAGTACACGTGCCATCATCAAAAATGTGAATTTCTTTTAACTAATACTTGAAAAAATATTACGTTAAAGAAATCAATTGCAATTAAATTTACAGGCAATCAACAAACAAAAAAAACAAAGAAATTTACATGTTAATCGATTTTTTTTTTTTGGTTTTAACTTATAAAGAATATTTTGACTAAACAAAATGCGAGCGAAATAAAATCACTTTCACACTTTCTAAAGAATTTAATATTAAAGTATTTGCACAAAAAATTTTTTTAAGTTTTTTGCAGGTACAAAAACGTTTACGCTTTATTTTAAAAATTGCTCCAATAATTAGTTTTTTTTTATTGCTCTTTAAGCAATAAAAAAAATTTTGATATTAAATTTTGCTTAGAAAATAAATTTTTTTCGGTTTATTTTGATTTAAAATCTCTTTTTATTTTACCTTCCGAAATAGGGACATTTTTGCGAGAAGTCAAATTTAAGCAAGAAAATGATCGGGTTTGAATGTACCAACATGTCCTTCTTACCACGCATTAGGTATTTCTCGCCAAACTCATTTTGTGGAAAATACAGTAAAAAATAATAACAAAAACCCCAATATTGTAAATTTTTAAAAGTTTTCTGGGATTTTTTTTTTCAATTTATCCATTTACTGTATAAATTTCTGTAAAACATAAAAAAATTCATTGAGTAAGATTGATCATAAAAAATACTTAATTCGGTTGTGGTGTTGGTGATAGCTTCTCTCGAATTATATCGAGCTTTCTCAGACATCGAACTATTCGAGTTGTTATAGGTAGGATCTCATCAAACGAGTTTATTATAAATTCAGGGATACCGCAAAAACTCTTTTTTCTCCTATCCTATTTCTTGTTTTTCTTGACGACCTTCTATGTTAAGCTTCCAGCCCTATATATTCTTTCGCAGATAATAATTGCATAGGTCGTTTATATTCATTTCGCAATAAGCCAAGCTTTCTAGGGCTATGCGAAAGCACATGGATGATACAATCAATCGTAATCTCTTGGTAATCTCCGAATAGAGTTTTGCGAACAAGGTTTAATTTAAAGCTTCAAAAGCCTAGTCTTCTGTGCCTTCGCACAGGCGTATGGCTGAATGTGTTACCTCATCTGTAATTATGGTTGTTACAGATTTTAAGGAATCAGAAGCTCTCGATGTTTTTGGCAGGAAGATTTAACGCGATGTTCAGAAGAAGCATTTAAGTGCTTAGGTTTTTTGAAATGGTGTAAGAAATACCTCACCCCAACAACTCATTGCAACAACCACTTTCCTAATCCAGTCCGTTTTTTAATTTATTATTTACCATAATAATATTTTCAATAGTCTGCATATTATTATAATTTTTCACTTTGTATCGACAGTACCTCGCCTACTATTCCAATCTAATCTGTGTTATTCGTTTATCAAGTTATTTGCACAAAGTTTCTATTTTACCATAACTGTAACATATTGCTAAACTCCAGGAACATTGATCCACAAATGCAGGCAGCTAGAGCTTTCAACAAGCAAACAAACATATTTTGTTATTTATATATATATAGATATAGTATTATTGAGGCAGTTTCCTAAAAAAGGTTTTTTGTGGCAATAACGGATATTTTTATTTTCCAATCAGTCTAGCCGTTTGTAAAATACATATATATGTATTTATTTCCATTTCTTTACCAAATCTGGGTCACTGTGAGTTTTTATTTAATTCTATTTTTTTTAATTAAAACAACAATACATATAACATAAATAAACATTGTTAAATATTTTTTTGAATCTTTCATGTAAGTTATAATTATAAGTAAAGTTAAACATTAATTGAATATAGCAACGGCGCACAACAATTAAACTTAAGAAACGTAAAATTTTAAGTACGCAGTTCGACAGACTGCAAAGTTGTACATCGTATATTGAATTTTCGAGGATCTTGCTTCAGATTTAACGTTTTGGAACAATGTTAAAATTAGGGAAGTTAAGGAATTACGGTTTGAGAAGTTAAACGAATAAAATTGTATAGATTTTTTTCTTTAAAAGGCTACATTTACAGTTAATTTTATTAATTTTTAGAAAACTTTTATCTTAAATTTGAGTATTAATTATAATTTGTATTTGAAAAAAAACCTATTTTAAATAATTTTGTTTCCTGTTTTCTGCAGATGCCACCCAACGGCGTGGCAAAATACTTAAATAATAAAAAATAAAAAACAATATTTTTATTTTAAAAACGGTCATAAAATTTTTTGGTGTTTAATAATTGTACATGGATGGTTGCTTTATCATACTTAAAGTATATTAATAGCATGTTTTTTTCAAAGATGTTGTACAAGAAGAGGATGTACCGAAAACTAGACTTGGAAACACCAACTATGGTAACACGATGGCAGAATATATTTTCTCAATCCTGAACTAGCTGCAGAAATACTGTGTTATATTTAACCTACCGAATCGAAATTATTATTGAAGTAAGATAAAGTGGTCGCATAATCAATTTATAGGAGTTTGTAGATTATTGCTTAGACGCTGCAAACCTTTACGTTACTATACATGAGTGGTATCCTATGAAAACCACCATTCACAAGATTTTAAAGCTTTGGGCCATTTGTTATAAATGAGGCATTTTTGCTTATACGGCTGTTATCATAAGAAGCGTCCTCAAATTTGGAAAAGGTATTTGAAGAAAGAAAAGAGAAGTTGTCTGTACATATAATAAAACAGTAACGGGGTTAAATTTTGTACATAAATTACTTTCTGAAAGTTTTGATCTTGGTGTATAAAGTAATCAAAGTGGAAAACAAAATACCTATTTTTAGAATTTATGTTTATCTATATGTCTGTAATCACATTACGTAGAAACTACTGGATGAATTTGAATAAAACTTTTTGAGGTGGTCCCTTGGTTGAACCTTGGTTCAAATAAAGGAGGCTTTCTTTTCATAAAAATATGTTATTTCGTAGAGAAACTAGAGCTACAAATGTGAAAGAACCCAATTTTACCGGTATAATGGTACTACAACAGTTGTCAGTACATTTTTTTTGGATGAAAAGTTTTGAACACATTTTACAGAAATCTACAACAAATGTTTAAAAACAATTTTTTCTAAATTTTAATTTTAAGAAAATTAGAAATTATACGTGGACGAAATCGTGGGCTCTGCTAGTTTTAAATAAAGTTTAATGAATAAATTAGTTATTTACAAATCAGATAAATTATATAAAGCAATATATTACAAAAAAAATATTTTTATTAATATTCTTAGCTGTTGGGAGAGATTAAGCTTTGGAAGGATACTTTAATTTCGACATAAAAGCTTAAAAATTAATATTTTTTGAAAATTACTAAAGAATTAGAAAAAACCCATTAAGATATTCTGGGGCACCCATAAAAACTTGAAAATTTAATTTTAATAGTATTTAGAGTTTAGAAGAATATGGAATTTAAAAGTCTTTTTGGTCTAAATTTAGGTTTTTTATTTTCGTTATTCTTAAAATTTAAATTTGCATAACAAAAGTATGCGAAACTGTAGGGGAAGGATTAGTTGTTCCAAGGTTAACTGCTTTCGCTTTGGTCCGTTTTTTTCTGTTTTTAAACTTTAACAGCATATGACCATAAGAGATATTTCTGCCAAGATCCATTGGCATCATTGGTGTGTTCATTAATTTTTCAAAGCAAATACAGCAACAACCAAAAGTAATGTCCAGCTCTCTTGCTAAAATATCTATGTGCTACTTTAGGTGAATAGATTTTATTATAAAAATTAAATAAAAAATACTAATGTAAAACCCAAAATCCTTTAAATATGTAAAAAAAGAGAGTAAACTACTTATATGGCCTCTGCCGATAATTGGAAAAAGCTGTTTTTGGCAATTAAGTTTTTCAGAATTAAAACAAAAATACACAAGAACACAAAGCTCCGTTTAATAAAACTGCTATTTCAACTGAACGAAAATTATAGTTTTCCATCACTTATTCCGCATTATCAACAAACCGATAGACGTTATTTTGATTTGGTGCTAGTAGTGTAAGAGCTTGTGCTTAAACGGTGCTGTACAAAGTATTCCCCGGGATTGTTTTTATTTAATACGAAAATATAGAAATACGAGTTCACACTGATCTCTACGCTCTCGAGATGTTGAAATTTGTAATGCTTCTGCCATCGAAAATTGTGACCTATGCTCTAAACTCATAGACTACAGCAGGCTACACGAACACACGGCAGCAAATGCTGCTAGCTACATTTGCCGCCATATAGCCACCTACACAATTATTTTGAACGGAGCAGCTACATAATAAAAATATGATTCTAGTGTATTTCAGTGATGTCACTTTATTATTTTTTTTAGCGTTTTTTAAAGATGCAGTTCTGTTTTTTGAATAAATAGATATTTAGGTTATTGTTAAGAGGCTATTAGAAGACTAAAACAATATTTTTTAAGAGTACGTCGATTTTTCGTTTAGCTTGTTCTTAAAATTGAAAATATATTGAACTATTTTTCTTAAATGGAAACGAAGTTACTTATCCACTGCAATAAAAAAACTAAAAACAGCAAACTGTTGAAAGCTATACAATTCTATGATATCTACAAAAAACACAATTGTGTTAAAAAAATAACAGGTGTCCCATACAAGGAACATTCTTACGGGAAAAAAATATCTCGAGAAAAAATTCCTCCAATTATGAATTCCGTGGAAGCAAAAAAAAACTTAAAAAGTGGCATCACCGTACTTTGAAGGGAGCTATTTTTATTTTTATAATAGGAGAAAAGGGAAAAGTGAGAAAATTCGCACGGAATTTCTGTTTATAACTGAGCTGATAGACAAATTGATATTATCATAAGAAAAAAGTAAATACATATCTAACTAAATGTTGTCCACACAAAACATTTCTTTGAAATGTTTATAGTTGTTCTCCGCATATTTTCGCTATCACGATTGAAGTATTTTTTATTAAAAAAATACTTGAGAATACATATGCATATACCTAAACTTAAGAAGCCTTCAATAATAATTATTTTAATAAATAATACAAGACTATTTTAAGTTTTTATTGTTTTTTTTTTTTTTTTTTTCAGAATAAGACGTGTTTATAGTACTGATATAACTTAACTGTTTACTGCCGCCAACAAAACTAGAAGTTAGTTTAAATTGGCGACAGCGACAATTGTAGTCTAGTAGTCATGTAGTTGAGATGCCTTCAAAAAATCCCCTTCATATGAACGTGTGTGTTTTACTTTTAACAGATTTTATTCTGTAGCTCGCTGATGTTTATGTGTTTAGAGCACTATTATGCAAGAAATAATCCTTCGTGCATAGATTCATTAAACGTAGGCTCATAATTATTAATTCCCAATTATTAAAATTAGGATTTTGTGCAGAAACTAATTCGTTTGTAAGAAATGTGAATGTATTGGCGATAAGATATGCAATTTTGTTTCTGCAATTTTCTTTTGACTTAAGATAAAAAAATTTCTGATTTAAAACAAACAAATCTCAAAAAATAATTTTTACACTTTACCATATAAAATCAAGATTTGACTTGAAATTCTAGAGGTTTATCTCCTTCTACACCGTTATCCACTGTGCGTTACAAATTACAACCTGCCTAAGTTGAGAGCAAAGTACTTTTATCGGCAAGCAGCTTTAAAATTATTATTAAATATAAAAAATAAACAAACGGCCAATGTCACGTCAAAAGTTTTCATCGTTATGCTAATGTTCTAAAAATAATATCCTTATGTTTACCGTTTTCTTTATATCTTTGAACATGTATTACAAAATCAAAGCACCAAAAGCAGAAAAAAGTCTAAAAACATCATCAGATATTATAATATCACTTGAGATTATTTTGTAATAACGAGCTTACGCTTCAAACTATATTTAATAACATTTATTTTTTAGGTCATCATTATTTAAACTCAACGCAATAGACCAAACAAATTTTAAAACAAAATTTACTTAAAAAAAACAATAGAAAAACCCTCTTAAAAACCAACCATTTTTAAGTTTTGTTCCCCATAGAACGGTTACGATCCAAAAAGAAATAACATAAATACAGTTTAACGGCAATTCAGGCTTAGAAATTAAAAAAAAAAAAACAAACGACAACTTTCGAAAGAACACACAAAACGAAATCAACTTTAGAATTTTTAATTTTTTAATATTAAAATAATTTAATTTTTATTATAGAAGAAAAAGTTTAAAATTGTAACATTCGGTAACAAGAAGTACAAAAAATTATTTAATTATTAAAAACATAAATTAATATACAAAATTTCTTAAAAGAGTAACAACAAAAATCCGCGAGATATTTAACTAAAAAATTTATAAATATAAATATTAAATAATAAAGCAAAAAATAACAATAAAATAACAATAAGAAAAATAATAAAAATTAAAAAAAAAACTGTTAAAGTGTAAATTATTTGTAAAATTTATTTCATTCCGTTTATGCAAAAGTAATATATAAATTTAATATACCTATGTTTACATAATATTATAATATTATATTAGTTAGTAATATTTTTTTATTAATTTATTTATTAACACGTAATTTAAAATTATTTGAAAGTCCAGAAACATTACTTCTTAATTTTTATATATATTAATTTTGAAAATATAAAAAATTATAGAAAGAACACAATATAAAAACAAGTTTTTATGTTCATAAGTTAAACTCTTCAACAGCTGCAAAACTTCAAAACACTTAAGGGTTATGCACACACACTTATAACGATAACGATTTAAATAAAAAGACTTAAGGAAAATCATAAAACAACACATTCATCAGTAAATTATAATAAACGACTACACTTTAATACAATAAAAAATTACGTATAATTCCAATAAACACCACACACTAAAAAAATACATTAAAAGAATAAAATAAAAGAAAAATTTTTGCTTCCTTAAGAAACATTGTGCAGCAAGCCACTCGTTGTGAAATAATTACATAACAATAAATATTTTATTTTATTAATAAAAAAGAAATTCAAGTAATGGTTAAAAAATATCTTTTAAATTTAAACTAAATTTGTAAGATTCTTTTAAAATACATAAGTACGATAAAAGTAGCACAAAAAATATATATACTCTAAAATAACATAATAAACTACACTACAACAAAACTGCATATACTATAATTATTAATCTACAACACAATATGCACGTTAACAAACACACATGCAAAATTAAAATTATCAATTAGACATTTCGTTTAAGCCACAACTACAGCTATTGTAAAACTACAATTTCCAAGCTGAATAATTTTAAAATAAGCAAAGGTATTAATTTAACATTACCAACCACAAAATTACTTCTATTAAATTCTAAAAAACAACACATGTATTACACACTTATTTACTGTTACAAACCGCAAACTACAAAAGTGTAGGTGTTCAAATTATAAACATAAACATTTTTTAATTTTAATAAGTATTTCCAAATTATTGTTAACACAACAACGCACGTACATATGTAATGTCTTCATTGAAATGTGCATGAATACATAAAAAATTTGAAATCAATCAAATCGAAATTTGTTAATTTCTAAAACTTATAACAATAAACATTTAATTTTGAGCATTTTTTACTTAAGTTATTTAATATATATATTTTTAAAGTATATTGTTCAAAACACAATTGACAAAATAAAGTCTTTGATAGAAAAAGAAAATTACACTGACACCGGTACAGACAGTTTTCAATACCATTTGCCATATAGTTAGCATTTACAGCAAAAAATATCACATCCACTACTACTTCTGCTACAACTTCTTTTATCCATTATCAACAGCAAAATTTTCAACAATAGACAAGGCAACAACTACAACAGGTCAACAATAACACTAACAATAGATCTTTTAATCAAATACCCCTTGTCCAATTAAAAACTTAATAAAAGTATTTTAATGTAACCCCACCGTGACACCTATTATCGAATTAAAGACAATTAAAAAATATAAGTTTTATTTTTGTAAAATAAATTCATATACGCTCCAATTTAATTCAAATCAATTGAAATATAAAAAAATTAGAAACCTTTAATTTAAACAATATTAATTTAAGAAAATCTTTATTATTGATGTAAGATTAGAATAAGTCAGTAAATAAATAAGTTGATTTTGATAAATAACACAATTAATAAACTTAAAAAAAATATAAAAAGCTACTATTAAAAAGTCGGTAATTCCAAGCCGCACTCAAGAGATTTGCAAAACTTAATATGCCATACCCCGCATTTTGGAAAAATTAGTCTCTAACAGCCAAAATAAATAAAACAAAACGAGAATCTTGCCAAAAAGACCAAGTAATATTTTTGGCCTAAAATTTAACATAATTTTCAATATTCGGGTAACATAATGTGATCATAATCAAAAAACAAAAAATACAAAACACGAAAAAAACATTAAATTAAAATGCAATTTAAATAAAAATTATGATATAAGATTTATTGTAAATATAATAAAACACCAAAAAGGGTAAAACAAAAATATTAAACATTTTCTGTTGCAAGTAAAATATTATTAAAACCATGAAGATGCGAGTAAAAATAAAAAACCCGAAATTAAAACAGTAACGAAATTGTGCCTTAAACTGACCTTACGAAATACAAGGGTTAAAAAACTTTACATAGTTAAGCCAACAAAAAATAAATACACACAGAAAATGAAAAACTAATTAATAAAGGATAACAAGGATGCTCTGCCAGATTTCAATACTATTATAACAGGTGAGATTAAGTTTTCAAATAAGTTTGTATATAAAAAACTTTATCAAAAATACGTTCACTTTTAATACCCTTCACCACATAAAGTGGGTGAGTTCTTATGCATTGTGAAGTCGATCGAGCGATGTCCGTCTGTCCTTCCGTAGAGGTTTGTAATATACTTTACCAAGGCACTAGATAAGCTAGAAAAAATTTAAAAACGCTAATCGATCAGACATAGTTTCGAAAATTTTGCTATTGATAATCAATAAGATCGGTCCATGTCCTTCAAGGCGGCCGGCAAAACACCACGCTTGCCTCAATTTTTTATATCTTTTGAAACAAATCTAGCTTAGTAAAGTAACTCCAATCAAAACAAAAAAACAAATGTATGGGGCGATACAAAATTAAAACTAAGAAAAAAAATATCACGTGAAAAATTTGGAGCTTGCCAACATTTTCCGAGTTATGCGCTCCTGAACATAGAAAAGTACGATTATGCACCATATTTTTAAAGATATCAATATGGGTTTCATTTAATAGCTTTTGAATGATTAACCCACTAAGAGCCGATTGAATTTTTATGTAAAGTTTCATAAAGCACTTAATTTTTTTTATATATTAATTATCTGTTACCCCCATATATATATATATATATATATATATATATATATATATATATATAACACTTTTTGATTGTGCAGACATTTCCGAATGATCAGCTGAAAACTTATTGGGCTCAAAAGTAATATAAACAATTCTCTTTTTGTTGGAATTGGTTATAGCGGTTATTAAGTAAACGAGAAATCGTGACTAGGAGTCGAGGTGAAGCCGCAGAAATTTGTGGTAAGAATGGGTACGTTGACAAGGCACGTGTTGCTATTGGCAAAAGAATATTCCACTCCATAAATGAAAGCCAACGGCTAAAGGTTTACATTACCTTTTTAAGGAATACGACGAAAACAATTTATGTTTGCAAATTTATTGTTTTATTTTTTTGAAAAGAAACACGGAATCGAAAATATTATTCAAAGCTTTGATTTAAGGAATTCTATAATAGCACGTTCATTTATTGTTTACACCAGAATTTATTATTCCTTTAAATTTAATAAAACGTGTTTTGTGCAAAAAGTATAAATTCAGTTTGTAATTTTTTGATTAAAGTTACTTTTGCTAGAGTTTTTTTTGTCATCTTCTTTTTAAAACAATATATTGAAATCATATGCTTGGACCATCCATTGCACAAATAACTTACATATAAAAGAACATTTGATTAGGCCACTTTAAAACTAAAAAAAAATTTGTAACAGCCGCCAATTTATTTGTTTTTTTTTTAATGCATCTCTAAGCCCTAATCAACCTCGGAAGTTCCGATAATATATTCAATACTCTTGCAGACTCTCTACATTGTATGGCAATTAACTTTCAAATAACTATAAGTTAATTATAAGGTATCAAAAGTAGTAGTGACTTTTGAAAAGGCTGTTAGCAAGAATTTTTTCACGCATATTAAACACAAGATTAACATTTTTAAACGCCGGCTACATATGCCTGTTCAAGGTACATTATGTCACGTAAACACGTAAAACTAGCGCATTTTCGGCTGCGGTATCAAAGAATTACTAGCATTTCTTTGGAAAGAGGAAAATAAAAATAATAGTTTTTTGTTCTTAGAGTAGCGCTTTCGGCAAATTTTTCTCAGTATTATGAGAGACAGCAGAATAGTTTAGAATGATAGCCTAAATGATTGAACAAGGAAAGCTTGTGTTCAAAAAAATTGTTGTCACATGCGTATGCAACTTGAGGGCCCCAATCATAAACCATAACGTATATGAAACTGAGATAAGTAGGCTGAACAGACTAGCTCTGCAAATTCGTTATCATAATTTTTTTTTTTTTTAATGAGGATAATTTTTATGGTATTCTCATGAAATATTTATTATTTAAATCTACAAAATGAAATGTATTACTACGGGGAAAGCTTATCCATATGGCCATTTCACTACTGCTCATATAGCTCATCAGTGGATTTTACCCAAATTTTGTATTCAAAACTAAAAGGTCTTATGTCTATTGTCAAGTTGATTAAATGAGAACTATATTGAATCAACAAAGCAAAAAACAATAAAATCTCAACAGGATTTATATTAAAAAAACAGCAAATATTCAGTAACTATTTTTATTTTTTCTTCCATTTTTCTACATAAGGGTTTCCTTTGCAAACCATTCATATGTATTTGAAATATTTAATGAAAAAAAACAATTTTTACAAATAAGCAATGTGCACATGCAAATACAATATGAAAATTTATTATTCGGAATCTTTTTTTTTAATAATTTATAATTAAAAAATTTATAAAAAAAAACACATAACCGCCTAATATATCTTTAAGGAGGTAAGATAAATGACAAAAGATCGTAATCACATTCTTCCTCGTTTCTTTAAGAACAATTTATAACGTATATACAATAAAGGAGATTTTGGAGTAAAATTTAAAAATTAAGATACATTACAAATATGTTTCTTCTTCGTCTCTGTTCGTCCAGTTGAGAAATTAGCAAAGGCTGTGTGGACATATTACTCACATTGTTTAGTGTATTCGACCTTATGCTAAAAAAGTATTTGAGTGGAAATTTTGGGCAAAACGATAAAGAGAAAAAAATCTATATTTACAAAATAAATAATTAAATTTATCACCCAGTTTGGGGTCTAGTGGTTTTTTCCAGTCACGTTATATATATATTTTTTTCGTTTGCTAATGCAATAGGTTGCAGCTTGTAAAACGTGTGGTAGTGGTAAAATAAATTAAATTATAAAAAATGTTATTTTATTATAATTTATTTTCTATTTTTTAACTGATCAACTGATTGACTTTCTTTATTAAAACTTAATTGGAATTTTTCACGTTTACTTTAAAAATTTTAAATCAAATTG
Source organism: Cistogaster globosa (assembly GCA_937654795.1). Classification (NCBI taxonomy): domain Eukaryota; kingdom Metazoa; phylum Arthropoda; class Insecta; order Diptera; family Tachinidae; genus Cistogaster; species Cistogaster globosa. Next base: position 15,853,718 of record OW569408.1, read on the forward strand.
GTTATTGCTTTTGTAATAAATTGACTGTATTAATAATCGTGGTTTAAATTTGAGTATTAGCAAACCATTTGCAACAGCTGATCGCGTATAAGCAACAACTCTTGGTAGAACTGCGGCAGGAATGCACAAATTGAATGCATTTATATATGTACCCTATATTAATTGCGTTTATTTCGAAACCACTGGGATTTATGTAAGAAGATCAGAAACATATACCTACGTACAAATGTACATATTATTTTTAAGTGTTCGTTCATAGACCCGGGTAAGGCACCACATAAAATAGAAATTTGTTATTTCCTAATGTAAAAAAACAGTTAAACTATCCGACAGTATTCTTACGAGTTTTGCGCTTTATTGAAATAATTCCGGTATTTCTACAAAATACATTCCTAACAAAGTTTCAAGGCAGCCAAATACTAAAAATATACATCAACTGCATAAGCTGTAAGTTAACAGGCCAACGAAATTTGTGCCGTTCAAAAAGAGAAAAACAAACTGAAATATTGCTATGTAAAACTTTAACATGTTTACGCAACTAAAATTGTTAGGCATAACGCCTGTAAAAAGTAAGAAAATATGCATATAAATATATGTAAGTATGTATGTATGTATGTATGTATGTATGTATGTATGTATGTATGTATTTGTGCATATATTAACTGAAAGTACACCAAAGTTAAGATACAATTGTAGTGTGTACTTTCTAACGTAAATGTTTACTGCGCTGTTTATGTGTGTGTTAATGTGCATTAAAGAACTATGTTTTATAAACGAAAAACTAAAAATATTCCCGCTTAGATATTTGTTTATATGTATCAATGTTACTTATTTTGTACATCCTTCAGCAGAACACACACACACACACACACACACACACACACACACACATATATATATATATATATATAGATGTACATTATATGCAGTTTGCAAAAGCAAAGAAACTGCACAAGAAAAACACCCGGGAAAGAAATAACAGTATTCCGCTTGCTACTTGCTGTAGTTTGCTCCTAATAATCATTAACATAATGATGACAATAGCGAAGATTAGAATGGTAAAAATGAAGACGATTGTTATTATCATTTTAACGACGTTAAGAATGATAATTATGATTTTGTTGTTTGTGCAAGTAAAGCTCAAATGCTTCTACAGGCTAAAACAAAAGACCATCATATAATATTTATACTTTAGACTTAAAAGAAACTAAATTAGTTTGTTGACGACTTTCGCAGAAGTATCTTTGAGAATTGCAATATGCTTAAAATTCGCAATAACGCAAAAAACTAAGACGTTTTATGGAAACGTAATTCAGTTTATACAAAAATTATAAAAAAAAATTTAAGCTCAATAAAAATAAATACATTAATTATTTTCACTTTAACTATATCGTTTAACTAAAAACAGTCAGTAACATGTCCAACTATTGCAATCGTTTTACGAACATGTTTGCGCGCCAAACAATTTTTATGAGTTCGCACATACAGTTAACTTTAAAAAAACAACATCAATACTACAGCATGAATGAAATGGACTACAAATGCACTCACACAACATGTTAAGTAGATAAATATTAACGAATATTTATTCTCAATTAAAAAAACTTCGTTTTAACAACATTTAAGGTGAATTTTATTCCACCTTTTGTTAACTAGAAAAGTAAGCGGAAGCGAAATCTGGGGAATAATGGAGTTAAGGAAGCAATTTAAACAACATTAATTTCATATACATTCCAAAATTTCTTCCCTTTGGCCGAGCTCGAAGATATAATTTTCACTATAGAAATTTATTGAGCCCGCAACACCTACGTCGACGACATGCTCATAACCCAATTTTTATGCTAAATTGTAATTAGCGAAGCAACTATAGCATGTGCCAGTTTTCGTGCATATTCGTTAAATTCAAAATCTTATGGACAATTTTTACAATTAACTTCATCTTGAAGATAACGTTTTAAAGAATCGGGTCTATTTAAAAAAATTTGTTTCTAAAGAACAAATGTATGGCTCTTTAGTGCTCTGCAAGTTCTTCAAAATTTAATGTTTCAGAAGCTAAGTTAGAAAAAAAATTCCACGTCAAAAATTTGGAAAAATCATTTATCTTTAGTATTTACTTAAGGCTAAAAATTTATTTAGTTTTTGAAACATCACTTTTTGCACAACCATATTTATAAAGGTGTAATTTATTAAAACTTTAAAAAGAGGCGACTTGAAATTTTGAGTACTGTGCGTATTTTTAAATTTAATAAGCTTATATTACAAAAAATTGTACCCGGACTGCTTCCAACAAGGTTTGTTTGTTTTCTAAACGGGAAAAATTATATTAACATGGTCTAGACAATACCAAATTGTAAGAATTTGTGGTTAAACCGAAAAGTTTACTCGGCAGGACTAGATCAAATATAATAATGTTGACTTAAACAAAGCTTTTACTTTTGTTATATTGTAGCTTTTTGTTATTTTTTATATGAAAATAAATTTTTTAATTAAAGAGGAAAAGCTTCGAAAAGTTTCGACAAAATCGGTCTAGCAAATATGTAGATTTATTTTCGTTTTCTGACTTTGCTTAAGTACTTCTATAGTTTTTTACATGCTTCGTCAAAAGGTTAACAACTCTTTGTGTCATCTCTAATCTGCAGGGTAGTACTCTCATTCTGACTGCCACTTTACTTACTCAGGTCCATAATCATTCTACTTCTGGTTTTATCAAAACCAAGGACTTTTTAACAGCCTTAATTAGCATTTGCCTTTTTAATGTCTCGAAGATTTAAATATAAACTCAGAAATAACATACGATATATGCGGGATAAGAACCTACTTTTTTTAATGTCATTGCTTGCTCCCTACCAGACAATGTTCGCAAGGGAGTCAGACACACGACAGTTTTTTTAATATGTCTGCTTACTCGCTATTGTTAATAATTTGATTGTAGAGTTTCGTTAAGGTCTTCTAAGTCCATTTGTAAGTTAAGGTAACTATGTTATCGCCATATTCTTCAAACTCTTCTTCTTCAAGTTGTGAGACGTAAGATTTTCGCAGACAACATTTATTATATTTCACATCTTTTGACTTTATTATCGGTATTTTTTCCGATATGGAAGTGCCTTTACATATTAAACAACATATGGGAGTGCTTTTCGTCGAATAAATCCAGTCAGTGCTAAAAATTATTGCCGGTTCTATTGTTATGATGAAGCTTAAATAGTCTTCAACAATTCAATAGGGCCTTAGACTTTTCAGTGACATCGTAAATTTTTATCGATCAGCGGGACCAAATTTTAGTAATCATGGTCAGGTTGTAATTGTCACATGTCATTGTCAGCAACGAATCTGGGCCGTTTTCGAGTTTTGTGAACTTAAAACTAGTTAGATTTTACATGAACGTGAACGATCTAGGAAATAACAATCTTTCTAAGGAAATTTTTTAATCATTATTTATTTCGAAGCAAAAAATGCGTTTTTGTTTGCAAAAGTTTACCTTGTGGAAATCGTTAATTTTCAAATCCTCATAAAAACTTCCGTTTCAGTAACAATATTCACACGTTGTTTTTCAAAGTTAATTATATGATTTGCTTTCTTACAATTACAACGACTAGCGATAGGTCTTCTAAACACAAAATATTACAGCTGAGACGGGTCTCTATTACTAAAAAAAACAGTTAAATGACTAATTTTGTATCAGTTCTCTTGCTCTTGTTATTTATTTGCTCTCATTTTTCAAAAGAGTGTGACAATAAGATATAACAAGTTGTGTGGTTCACTACTCTTTTTAACGATTATCGGTTGGTAAATTGACTAAACAGCAAAATTGTTGATTTTGATATTCAGTAAAATTTTTAACGATATTCGCTGTTGCTAAGGACCAGCTGACATTGGCAGCAAGTTGCTAATCGTTGCCTAATCTGTCGGCATAAGAACAGAACACATGTCGCTCCTTTATTGCAACATAGTCATATCATAAAAAAAATGCAATTTTCGAGAAAATCATGCAAAATTATTCGTTATACAGTTATTCATATTGTAAAAAAATCAGATTAATATCTTTTATAATCTCCACATACGAACGAAAATACTGCCATGTCGTGCATAGGACCGACATATGAATTAAAAACTTTGAACTCATTTTTCTCGAAATCAATTTTTTGAGTTATGACGTTCTTCTATTAAATGAGCGATATGTATATTGGAACAAAATATAAGCAGTTTTTTTAATAATTAAACATACTTGTTTAACTGAGTTGATTTACCCACATTTAAAATCTATTTATTGATGAAAAAAAAAAAATGCACATGTTAGTCTCGACATATTCCATACATGAATAATAGAATATACGTATTCATGTTTGTAATTATAGTCAAGCCTAGTCAGATGGTGGGACAAAAAAATATGATTTAAGCTTTGTTTTTAGATATTGGACATCATTTGCGATATTTATGACAGTGTCAATGGGCTAACTATTTTATTTAGTAAATTTATTATATCATTACAATTAATTTTCTTATGTATGTAAATATCATTAAAAGTATTATTCCGGTACGATAACATTGCTTTGAATTTTATTAATTAAAAATTAAGTGCCTCGAAAACAATATAATAACAACTTAATTCCTTTCCTTTCTCTCCAGCTACTTGCTTTGTACCAAAATAAAGTACCTTTTTGTTTCCTTAAATATTTCCCTTTACTATTTTTTGTATTTTAATTTTTAGTAAATGCTTTGTTGTTACAAAACGTATAATAATGAATTTCTATTTGGTTTCACAGATGATGCTTGCAACGCACGGTACCTAAAAAAGATAGTTGCAAAAATACAATAAACTTCTTTCTAGTTTTCATGGTTTCGGTAAAAAAAATAATATTAAAAAATATTTTATTTCTTAAAAATATTAGAAATAACAAAGTCAGAGTGCTATATTAGGCTATGCCGAATCGCAGATGCCCCTCATTATCTATATAAATCTAGTTTAGTGTAGTATCTTCATACATATATGTATTTTACATAAAAATGCCATCGGCCCTTAATGAACTAGGCATTTTTAAAAAATTTTAGTTTTCACTTAAAGATCTCTTCAATAGCTTTCAAATTATACCGATATTGATAGTTAAAACAATTTGAAAATTTCAGAGGCCCGTAACTCGGAATATATAGACGAGCGCCAATTTCTTCACTTGATGTTTTTTCTTATTGTTTTATTCTCTATCGCTCCATATACTGTCTTTATGATTGGAGTTACCTTATATATATATTATATAATTATATTATATTATACATCAAGATATATATAGATATATATATTATTATTATTTATATTTTTTTTACTGGGGTAACTTTATTATTCCAAATGATGTATAAAAGTTAGAGGTAGGCGTGATGTCTTGCCCCCTGCGTCAAAGGACATGGACCGATCTTGCTGATTTCCAATAGCACCTCTTTCGACACTATGTCTGATCGATTAGCGTATTTAAATATTTTTTAGCTGATCTAGTGCCTGGGCAGATGACGGACTGACGGACAGACAGACATCGCTCAATCGACTGTGCTATGCATAAGAAGACAGAATATATATACTTTGTGGGGTCGGAAATGGATATTTTTGAAATTACAAATAGAATGACAAACTTAGATATACCCTTTTTTCTCTTTTTGTGGTGAAGGGTATAAAAATAAATTAACTAAAATTAATCGCTTAGTTATTAATAAATTGTTGTCATAAACAATAGTGATCAACAAAAAACAGCGCACTCGAAAAAAACTATACCCTCTTATCGCGCTTCTACTAAAAGGTCTGTTAATTCTTATAGAGTTTTGTTTTATATTGGAAGACTGCAATTATAAAAAAAAATTTTCATTGACTTTTCACTCATAAGAAGTTTTTGTCTCAGCCATATCTATACAGAGATAAATAAAAGTATAAATCTCCTCTATTAAATTCATTGTGTATTTTTTGCAAGTGTCATTTAACCAGTTTTAGCCAGTGGCATTTTCCTTTATCCTATTAAAAATATCTAATTACAATTAATTTTTAATAAAAATTTTTAGAATTAAAATAAATTAATTTGACAAGAGATCTAATATCATTTTATATTTGTTAGAATACTATCATAAATAGGTTCTGCTAAAATGTTCATATTTTATATATAATGTAATTTTGAAGGGATGCTATAAAAATTATTTCAAAACAATTTTTTAACCAATTTAATTTTTTTTTAAATTTGTCTAAAAGTGCACCTGTTGACAAACGTCAATATAGTGTAACATTAGGCCAGAAAGCATTCGTACAACACATCGCAGGAATAAATGAGAACACGTTAATAAAAGTAATCAAACAAAGTGGTCTGAAGATAAAGCTAGAAATTATTTTCAATAAGGTAAGCACACTGGGTCAACAACAACAACAGCAATTTCCAGTGCAGCAGCAGCAGTGGCAACAACAGCAACACACAACTGACAAGAGCCATAGTGTAGAAAAAATTACCAGACAACAACAGCAAGAAACTTTAGATGATCAATATTTAGAAAGATCTTGTGGAAATCACGAGTTGATAAGTGCTCATTCCAAAGTGGATCAGTGGCTCTTGCAGCACTTTAAACTACCGGGTGAAGTAAACGCTTGCAAATTTCTGCCCACTTCAGCTGGCGTTGCACAAACGGAAACTATTTCAAGGACCACCAGTAGTTGCATCAGTTTTAACAGTCCCTCAGTAAATACAATACATACATCAACACCGAAATTACCAAGTCTACCAATTGCTGCAAATTGTGCTGCTTTAACAATTCCACAATTAACACGATCTCTAACGGCTTCACCACAAGAATATTACAAATCAACTACAGCTGCTGTTAATGAGAACTTTTCTGTTTCTATGATAAAAACGAATTTGGAACAACAAGCGAACTCACCACAAGCCCAAACACAAACAAACACGCAAAACTTGCATGCGTCCTCAATATCGCATACGCACGTTTATCAACAACATCAACACCAAAAAACGGTTCAATCTCATCGCCCTTTCTATAATCCCTTCAAAATGGATGCGGACTTTTGGCAACAGACTCGAGGAGCACCCTTTGGATTAAATACAACTTTAACTGCTAACAATATATCACACCATTCTCAAAGTTCACATATGCAACATCACCCTCCACAACAACACCAACATCACCCGCACCATTTATCAGAGCAAGCTGAACTACCGCAAGTTCATATGACTCAAAATACTAGTACAATTTCACAGGATGGCATTACGGTAATAACAGACCAACATCATCATCATGAGCAGCATCAACATCATACAGTTCATCACCAACAACAATTACATCAACATCACCATCATCATCTTCATGATGAACGACAACTGCAACATCAACATTTGACACATATGGGTACAGAGCAAAATCACCATTTACTTTTTAATGCAGCTGCTGCAGCTGCTGCTGCTGCTCATCTAAGTGGGGTTGTAAAATCAAATGAATTATCTAATACTACCGCAACTGACGCAAGCCAAAGTGCTAATATTAATAATAACAGTGATCGTAACGAACAAAGCACTGTTGCCAAGCATGAGGCCCATGCAACAAATGGTAGCAACAATGCTGTGAGTGTATACAGTAGCACTAGCAATATTAATGCACAAATGCATACACAAGAAGTTTCAAATGATCAACATCAACAACAGTCACAAAATGCATCAGCTCATCAGCAACATAACAAACAACAACAACATTCTTTAAAATTCGAACAACGTGCGACAAGTCCTGGGACGTTGCCCTTTGACACTTTACAACACCAGCTACAACAAATACAGCAGCAACAAAAACATACTAAGTCTCCGTTAAGAATTCTTAATATAGATGAAAACACTAAAACGCAAAATCCACATCATGTTCATAACATACAAACTCAGCATCAACAACCAACGGTCAACAGCGTTGACAATAAATCGACCCAACCTGAACAACAGCAAGTGACGACAACTTCACTGGAGCCTGCTAGTCCTTTACCCATCAGCTCTTTGGTCCATCATCACACACCCACCTCATCCCCACAGCCCTCTTTAACATCACCATCGGCTGGCAGTTCCACTCCTGATCTTAAATTTAACAGTGACAACAAAATGCCAAATGAATTACAGGTATGATATATTAAATTTCCGCAATAGACCGAACAAAAACATTTTTTTGCTGTTTTTTGATTTTCTATTTCCAAAAATTTTAAACAAAAATATTGAAACATAATTTGTATGCTTAACGAAAGAATGAATTATACAAAATTTTGCTTCCATGGTTTATCTGTTGATAAAAAGGGAGGTTTTTTAGACTGTTTTTATCTACGTCATACATTTTATATTTTTGCCAATGTAAAAATGACTTGTTACGACCAAAAAAGATTCCAAACCATATTAAAGACAGGAAAAACCCTCAAATAAAAAGTTCTTTCAAACTGGAGGTACTTTTAAAGTAATTCCCAGACTGTGATTCGTCTTCAATACTGTTAAATTTATGATTTTAGTTTGAACTTAATTACGTCAAATTATCAAAAGGATACTCTTATAGAAACAAAAAAAAAAAAAAAAAAATAAAATAAAACAACCCTTTCCGAAATTTAGAACTAAAGCGAGTTGTTTTCACGACACTTTTAATATTTTTTTTTATAACCTTCACCACAGATGAAAAAAATGTTTTATCTAATTTTGTCATTCCGTTTGTAATTTCAACAATATCCATTTCTGACGATTGATCGATGTCCGTCCATGTTAGTGTTAAAATCAACTTTGCGAAGGCAAATCAGACACTGTTTCGAAATTTTTAAAATCAGCAAGATCGGTCCGTGTCTTTCGAGGCAGCGGGTAGAACAACACGCCTACCTCTAATGTTTCTATATAATTTGAAAAAACCCAGCTTAGTGAACTAACTCCAGTCATGAAAACAAGTATATAGAGCGATAAGGAATCTAAAAATAAGAAAAAAAAAACATCAAGTGAAAATATGGGCGTTTGGGCATTTTTTCGGAGCAGGTGAGATTTCTATGTATTTATTTTTATTGTATTTAATTTTTTTCTTATTTTTTATTCTCTTCCAAGCTCCAATGTTTTTTTCTTTGATTGGAGTTATTTAACTTAATTAGATTTACATATATGGTGAAGAGTATATAAGATTTGGCATAGCTGAATAAAGTACTCTTAATTGTTTTTTGTTTGTTTCTTAAGTAATTTAATTAATTAATTTAAATACAACTCTCGTACAAGTCCATTTTGAAACTTCTTTATCACAAACAAGAACAAAGACGTGCATTATTATTATTATTATTATTATTATTATTATTATTATTATTATTATTATCATTATTATCATTATTATTATTATTATTATTATTATTATTATTATTATTATTATTTTTATTATTATTATTATTTTTTTTTTTGGTGGGCGTGGTAGGGTTTTAAATGCCTTCGCATATACAGCGAGCGTCGTCAGCTACGTCATGTGGTGTTCATTCCACTAAAACAATCCCTCCTCCTCTCCTGGGAAGACTCCCTTCCCGAAACTGCTTTCTGCATTACTTCGGGCAGGGCCCAGAACTAAATAATAGAAAAGGATCAGTTTTCTAATCTCCCACGTCTGGGACCACCATATTTGTAGCAACCACCATGCCCTTGGCTCGTCTTTTTATGTCTCTGTTTGGGGGGGCCTCGGTTTGTGATGCGTCGAGGTCTCTCTTCTTTTTCCGAAGAATGCACTCGCAGTAACTTTTCACAGCGTTCCATTCGTTCTCACACTCGAGCATTTTTCTAACTATGATGGTGGGGGTGAATTCACCAATCTGCTCCTTCAAGGTGTCCCTCTCAGCGTGCCATCTGATGCAACTGAAGAAAGTGTGCTCAGCGTCATCGTTCGGCATTTCGCAATAGATGCAACCAGGGTCATCTACCTTCCCCATGCGGTGCAGATACTTTCGGAAGTATCCGTGACCCGAGAGGAACTGGGTCAGGAAGTAGTTAACTTCCCCAAAATTCCTCTGAGTCCATCTCTCCACATTGGAGATTAGGGTCGCCGTCCATCTTCCGACCGTCTCCACATTCCATCTGTCCTGCCATCGGTGAATTGTTTGCGATCTCCGCTTACTACTACCAGCACTGTCCTCCCTTGTGTCCCATGCCTCCTTTCGCTCAAGGGCCAAGAGGTCGACGGGTATTTCCCCGCTAATCACGAAGACTGCTGCGCCCGAGACAGTACGGTAGACTGAGGCAACTCTGAGTACCGCTGTGCGCTGTACTGCTTCCAGTGCCTTGCGCTTACCCTTCGACCTTAGCGCATCTCCCCAAATTTTACTATTATACAGCAGTATCGAGTTTGTTGTTGCCATGATTAGCCTTCTTTTACTCTGCGTGGGGCCGCCAATATTCGCCATCAGTCTGCTTAGCATACGCGTTACTCTTGCTGCCTTGTTGGCCACGTCTTGTATTTGGGCCCAATAAGTTAGTCTACAGTCAAGTTTCAAGCCCAAGTAATTCACCGCCTTTTGCGTTACTAGGGAAACATCTCCCACCTGTATGCCGATCTCAAGTGGCATGTGACCTCATGTCATCAGTATGATCTCGGTCTTGTTTCCGGCGAGCTCCAGACCGTGGTCCTCAAGCCATATCTGGGTCCTTATCATGAATTGGTTAGCTTTTTCCTGGTATCGTCTATGTCTCGTGCTGAGATGACCGCAGCTATATCATCTGCGTACCCCACGAGATGTGTATCCTCTGGCATATCTATCTCCAGGATCTCATCGTAACTCAGATTCCATAGATCCGGACCCAAAATAGATCCCTGCGCTGCGCCAGACGTGAGCGCCCTATCCTGTTGACCCTCTTGTGTGCCTTTCAGATAACTCCGAAGAATTCTCAGTAGGTATCCGGGGATGCGGAATTTTTCCCGTAGTGCCCTTATGATATTCGCCCATCGTAAGCTGTTAAAAGCATTTCGCACGTCCAGAGTAGCCAAGATAATTATGCGCTTCGGATAATATCGACGGCTCTGGGTGGTTCTAAAGCGCCTTACTACGTCCTCAATTGCACCAAGTGCTGATCTTCCAGGTCGGAAACTGTGCTGCCTTTCCGATAGTCCTCCAGCTATCTCAACAGGCTCTGCCAACCTGCGTTGAAGCAGTTTCTCCAGTAGTTTTCCGGTACTGTCAAGCATGCATAGGGGGCGACATGCTGACGGCTGTGCCGGATCGCCTACCCTTGCTGATTTTCCACTGTTTGGGAAAGACACCCTGGGCTATACAAGTATTGTAAGCTTCCAGCAACGCATCTGGACAGTTTTTAGCCAGTAGTCCTATTACTTCATCTGGTACTCTATCTGGTCCCGGGGCCTTGCCCTTTAAGGCATCTCGCCGCGGATTGCAGCTCCTCTTCTGTGAAGGGAATAGGCATTACACCAACCTAAGGTTCATGTTCCTCGCGTAGCGGAGGGTGCATGGGGAACAGAGTTTCAACAATGTTGCCAACCTCCTCACCACACAGGTGTGGGACGGCGGAGTTTCTACCTATAGCCGAGCCCCCAAGGGCTTCTGTTTAGATCACTCCGAAGTTCTTCCCATTTTGATTTCTTGGTCGTTAAAATTGCCTTTTGCGATAGCCTAAACTCTTCGGCCTCCAAAGGTGCCTCACCATTCTACCTAG
>OW569408.1:15872889-15881159 GCA_937654795.1 Cistogaster globosa
AACTAAAACTAATAATATTAAAAAGTTTGTCATTGCATATACTTACATACAAATGTACATGTGTAAATGCATATGAATAATACACTTACACTTATTGAAATTTCATTTTCTTTAAAAAAGAAGGACATTTTTAAAAATAATTTTTACATAAATATTTTTTAAAGTTTTTGATACACATAAATAATAATTGAAAACAATAATGTGGCTATAGAGCTGGTTTCAAAGAAATAGAATCCATTCAATAAAACAGTACTTTTGCCGGCAAATCCTTTAATGTGTTTATTGTTACTTTATAAATACTACAACACTTCTATGTATGTGTGCCCGTGTTTACGACCACTTACTACATACACATGTGCTTAAGTGAAAAATAATGCACACACACACATGGTTACATTCACACAAAGAAAATACAGCAACAAAACATGGCCAGTAGAGTTTGTTTGAACCAAACAGCTGTTAACTATTTTCCAAAATATTGTTTTTTAACTAAAGAATATCAATTCCAAATAGTCTGATTATATTGGCTGTGCTAGTTTGGTTCTAATTTTGTTAACCATTAATGGGGCGCCAAATGGAATCTCAGTATTGGGGTCCTTATAAATGTAAACAGCTAAACAAAAAAGTAGCCACAAATAAACATAACTGGATAAAACATACTTGAATAAAACTTGTGCGCTAAGAAGCAATCATTAAGAAAAAAATGCATAGAAATTTAATTTTTATGATAATAAACCTATAAATGCATTAATAAATAATCTCGTTTTTAATACTTTATTCCGTTAAGCTCTATGTTTCACCGTTTATTTCGGGCAAGATCCTTTTTTTAAAGTTGTTCATCTGATTTTTTATTTAAATTTGATTTAGCCACATTTAGCTGTACAATCAACTTTGCTACACAAACACATACACTTTCTTATGCATGTTAAATTTACCTACATGCACATATCCGAATAATTATCAGCATAAAAAAGAAGGCAGACATACGGACAGATATTGTCTGCTCAGCAGCCTTTAAGAAAACACTAGCTGTGTGTTTTTTTTTTTTTTTTGCAAACTAAAATAAATATGTATGTCATTTTCTAAAAAAAGCTTTAAATTTCGAATATTAAAGTAACATTGAATATAAAAATAACAAAGCAGACACATATAACATTTGGTTCTGATCTGTTTAAGGACAGTTTATGTCACAAATGCAATACTTTATGCCTGAGAATATTATTGCTACAATTAAAACTAAAAATGAACACCTAAAATTAGAATAATTATCAAATATTAAACTTAAAAGTGTTCAAAAAATCAATTAAAATAATCAATCTCAAATTTTGAAAATAGTGTAAACTCTAAAAATCAAAAAAAAAAAAAAAAAAAACTTTAATTTAAAATTTAACTAAAACTCGGTCGAGATAACAACTACAAAAAAAAAAAAAATGACTCTCGAATGTGAAGAGCAACACGATGTAATTGCTTATTTTCAAATGCAAATCAAAATTTTAAATTTTTATTATAATTTTTTATATATATTTTTTAAAGAAAACATAAATAAAAAAAGTTACGTTGTGACAATTAAAATTGTATGTCGATTACATTAGTTTGGCTTTACATTTAGTTGTCACAATAAGAATTGTTTTTTTGTGTATTGGAATTTTATATTTTGTTTTTCAATTTTGGTTTATTATTTCGAATTGGTAAAGTGTGAGTAGTTTGTTTTTCCTAATTTATGAATTTTGTGTATCGACCCTTCAAATAAATAATATTCATATATAAATATGAACTTTTATGAAAGGAATTTAAAAATTTCTTATGACTACTAGTTTTAAATTAAAATCTTTTAAAATTTCTTGTATCCTTATGTTCCAAAATTAAATTTATTCATAAGCCAGGTGATCTGTACATCTTAATGCTACATTACTAAACGGAATGATATCATTTGTCAAACTTTCTTGCCACAACGGCAAATAAAGTCTGTTCGGAAATAAAAACTCAAGAGACCTATTTCGGATTTAGCTATTACGTTCTAAGTCTATCTAATTTCTAGTCTTTAACACCAAGCATTAGCTACATCCTGATATTAAAAGGCATTAAATTTTAAAGTAAGAATCTTACATCCAGCAACAAATGATCCTCTTAAAGCGTCGTCCTTTTGCAATAATTAAGAATATGATGATGATTTTACAAGTTAACTCAACCCTTAGTCGAGCCATATTGAGAGTTGGCAATGTTATTGCATGCAACATATTTATTTTCTTTACTAAGCCACAAGTTGTAAATTAATCAAAAAACCCTGTCTTTAAATATGGTTTTTAAACTTGCAAAAAATCAAGCTTTGGAAATTTTTTTCTTCTCTGAAAAATTTCGGTCAAATAAATAAATACATATTAATTTTAATTTTACATATTTTCGTTCTTAATTTTTTTTTACTTTTTTTGTAAAATATTAAAACTAAAAAATTTTTCGTGTTGTTGTAATTTATTAACGTTGTTGTTTCTTAACTAATTTAAATAAAAATTATAATTAAAGCTGACTAACAATTATTGCCAACGGCAATTAAAAGCACGTAATGAACAAATTTTATTTTTATATTCATCAAATAAAAAAAAAATTTTGTATATTTAAATTTTTAATAAGACTAAGAACCTAAAATTTATACAATGATAACATAAATCTAAATGTTTTTCGAACTGTTTTCTGTGTGGCAAGTAATTAAAATGTGTGAAAATAATTATTTCAAATTATTTTTAATTGGCATTTGTGCACGAAACATATTCGAAAAACAGTACAAAAAACTTTCACAATAAAATCTTTTAAATGACAAATAATGGCGCTGTCACCACCTGCAAATAAAACTACATAATAAAGGGTAGCACTGAAAAAATTGGGCTTTAAAAACTTTTAATATGCAGTGTTTTATTATTAATTGACGATTGTTAAAAACAAGTTTTTCATTTGTAACATTATTCTTGCTGAGCCGTTAAATCGTTTTGCTATCCTAGCCGCATATTAAGTGGCTGTAGTATCTAAAATAATAAAGATGGTTTAAAACTTTCAGAAATAATAACACGATATAATGCTAAAAATCAACTTTAGAGAAAAATGAAGAAATGTGATTAAAATTAACCATATTTTATTAAAACGTGCAAAAGTTTTGCTTTTAATTAGGAGGTACCTGGTGTACAAATTTTCTGGGAAATTTTTACAAAAATAAATTCATAAAAACCTACAGTACATTTAACAAGTGTTTTGAAACCAAAACTTCATCTCTGCGAAGTAAAGTATTGGTCACGTCAGCAAAATAAAAGAAAATGATGCTGAAGAAGCAGAAAGAGCATATATAGTCTGCTTTTGTAGATGAGTGTCATAGTTCTCAAAGTTAAATTTTTGGATGCGCTCCTAGAATTGTTTATCGATAATCCTGGTGCAGTATCCGACATAGACGTTAAATGGGTTTACCAAGACACCTTGGATGTAGAATAACGACATACTAGAGAATCGTCAGAAGAAATACTTGCTGATTTTTTGTTGGTTACAATAATTAATATACATGTTCAATGTTTCTTCTTATTTCTAAGCTCTTTTTGCAAAATAAAATAAATTAAAATTTATAACCAAATACCTTTTTATTTTGAGGAATCTGAAGTTCTGGTTTATATACATGAATTTTAAAATGTTAATATCAAAAGTTTTTGCAACGATTTTTTAAAATATGGCTTCTTTGATTCGTAATATCTTCCTTTATGTATGATACCATTTAAAAACACATATTATTTCAATTTTCATACATAATTATTTTCGTTTTAGGTTTATAATTATTTAGTAGTAAACAAACTTTGTTTGGTGACCCGAACTATTTGAAAAATTCTCTTAAGTCTTCAATGTCAAGGGAAATACAATTAGGTATGTTTTATTAAGTGAAAATGTTGCGTAACGTGCATAGCGTTAGACGAAAACATTTAAGTTGTATAAAAAGCTGCTTAAATGTTAAGCACATAGAGAACTACTCGTTTAAGACCATTTCAAATGGATTATAGACGTGTATAGATCTTAATCGTTTTTGAACATACTTTTTAAACTTGATAAAAAAAATTTGCTCTCATTATTGTAAGTTAAAAAAAAGTTTTTTTTTCAGGTGGTGACAAAAGAGTGAAGTATAACATGTGTATGTGAAAGCAAATATAAATTGTAAATAATGACTCGTACTAAAAATGCATAAAATTGAAAAACTTTTAAAAATAATTTTTTTTCATACATACATGCATACATACATCTTATCGTCTGCCGATTTCAGTGATATTACAAAAACCAAAACTTTATTAGTTTTAAGGTTGCACCTCACATTGTTAAGGAAATGTCAGTCTTAAGCTTTTAATATAATAAAAAAATCATATATCTCTCAGAAGTAGAGCAGTATATTTTGTTTTTAATGTTTTTTGTTCGATTTTAAAAATGTTAATGCGTTATTAAAGTCCTTCCTAAGCTCCGCAAAAAAATTTGCTTGTATGTGCTTCTAGTCTCTAATACTTGTATAGTAATATGCTCTAGCAAATTTAAATGGGTCTTATGTTCTGACTACAGTTCAGCAATTTTTGTTCGTTAGTTAATTTTAAAATTTCGCCGCACTGTACATCGCTTACAGTTCATACAATTCGTTATGAAAATTATAAAAAATTAGGAGCTAAAAACTGCTTGTGTGGTTATTTGTTGTCGACGAAGATAAAAATTAATAATCTTACAGCTGCTGAATATAATTTCATAAATAACAAATAACTGTGTATTGTAAGCATTTGAATTTGCAACAATAACAAAAGTTACATTATTCAAAGAAAAATAAAATAAAACAAAATTACGAGATTAAAAATAATTTAAAAAGGATATCAACTATAAAATTATTGAATATTTCAAAAAATATAAGTCCCTTATCGTATACAACAATCATTTATTTATTCTTGCACCCACATATAAGTGTTCTTCGTGCATATCTTCAATCTGTTGCATGCAATCTTTAAACAAATCCCTTTGAACCCTTGAGATATTTCCGGTCTTATCCGGAACGCTGTCGTTATTTTGCTCACTTACTTTCAGTAACGACAAATATTTCCGTTACCGTCGTCTATTATGTTCGTACAGTTGAAACTTGTAATTCACTATACTGTTGGGTCGGTTTAAAATTTTTTTGACATAATATCTAAAATGTTTTTCTTCTACTTTCTAAGTCCCTATATTGGAAAGCTGTAAGAAATTAAAGACCCTATATACACTAAAAATTATAAGCTTTTTGTTGATCGATGTTTTAAGGTGATTAATACAAAATAACTATTTTATCAGCACAGATGAGGTTTTTTATATACTTATGTATTTTATGTATTTGTAACATTAATTGTTCTCATATACAAGAAGTATTTTACTATTTTTACATAGTCTTGTATTTAATAATTTATGAAAAGTATATTTCTGAAATCCATATCGATGGTGCATTAAAAGTCTACAACAAATGTGTAAGTTTTTTGCATTTTAATTTATTAAAGTGTATGATATTAGCAAGGATAAATAAATTATCTCCACGGAAGGCTTTGTTTTTCACGTTGCATTTTGCTATCACATGTTCTGCATCGGGTTAAGATCAAGGGATTATTGTATCCATGTTGCGACAAGCACATGGCGCTTAGAGTTATCGATTACGAATTGAAATATTAAAATAGTCGTCTAAAATATACAAACGCTAACATCTTTCCTTTTTTTGTAGCCATCGAATATCGCTAAATTTTTAAATATATATAATGTTAGTTGAAACATTTTTTTTATTAATACAAATATTGTAAGATTAAAAGTACAGGTAATTAGTAATGACGATGTAAAAAAGTTCCTAATAGAAAATGAAATTTATTTATTTTACGTAAAAATAAAAAACTTACTTAAAAAAAGATAAGGTCAATGCATTCATTTTAAGTCATTTTTGTAATTATAGCTTAAACCTCGAGATCAGTTGGTATATTTAGATGTTTTAATAAAGCTTAAAAATAAAAACAAATTAATTTGATTGATTACTATTATGTTGGTATTCTTACATATCTGCTATAGGAATGATGTTGTTTACATTCTAAAGGATTGAGAAGTTTGTATTGCATTTTTTCCCTATGATACGATATTAAAGTCCCTGAATCTTTTAAAAACTTCTTGAATATAAGATACAGAGTTACAGCTTTTTGAACTGACTGTAAAAGTGAATAGACATTTTTTCTAGAAGCCGATAAAGCCTTTCTTATAGTAACCATTCACAAGCTAACAAGGACTAACAAGGTGCAAACATACTCCACCTTATCGTTTTTCTTCAATACAATGTAATCGTAGAAAACTTATAAGAAATAGTTATAAATATGTCCAAGAGTTTTCAATATTGCCACATTTCTGACCATAGCTAAAAAGGGGTTTTCATAGCCATAGCGGACACTGTTATTAAGAAAAGTTCTTTGAATTGTCATTATGTGTTAGGTTTGTTGTTATACCCTGTACCACAGAAAGTGGAAAAAGGGTATAACTAATTTTGCCATTCCGTTTGTAATTTCTAAAATATTCATTTTCGACCCCATGAAGTAAGCGATGTCTGTTTGTCCGTCCATGTTAGTGCTGAAATCAAGTTTGCCGCCAATCGATTAGACATAGTGTCGAAAGAGGTGCTGTTGGAAATCAACCAGATCGGTACATGTCCTTCGAAGCAGCGGTTAAAATACCACGCCTACCTCTAATATTTCTATATCATTTGGAACAATGAAGTAAGTCCAATCAAAGAAAAAAAAAACAAATGTACGGGGCGATAGAGAATTAAAAATAAGAAAAAAAACATCAAGTGAAAAAATTGACGGACCCCTGAAATTTAAAAGTTTTTTCAAGTATGCTTAACCCATTAAGAGCCGATGGCATTTTTATGTAAAATGTTGCACTTAAATTTTTTTTAATTCTCTGTCACCCTAATTTTTGTTTTTTTTTATTGGAGTTACTTCCCAGAACTAGAATTACATAGATGGTTAAAAGTATCTAAGATTCGGCATAACCGAATATAGCATTCTTACTTGTTTTTTATTCTTATTATTTACTATTAATAGGAAACTTATATGGAGATATCATTGATTTTCAGTAGCATAACTTAAGGAGGGCATAAAAATTTTACTAAAGTTAATACGAAAAATAATAATATATATATAAGCAGACATTTGTTTGTTTATTTATATATATGTTATTATTATTGCAGCGAGAGGTAATGATAATTTTTCCAATGATGTCCACAAATAATAATGATTTGCCTTAAATTTTTAGAGAAAATTGAGCGAGCTTATATATAACACAGTTAAAATTTTACATTTAAAACTTTGCAGGGAAATAATTTAATAAAGGTAAAAATTTAAATCTGGGGTTACAGCGATGCCAATTTTTCGTTTTAAAGACACTTCCTAAGATTTTTTCATAGGTTGCTTCTTTATACTGTACTGATTTTTGCAGTCGAAAAAATCTTATCTTCTATTGTTATATTTAAACTATCAATCCAAGGGCTGGATATCACGAACGATTGCAATAAACTTGCTTTGTAGTCTAATACAAACTGTCATTCTGTTCTTTTCGTTTTGTTACATAACTTTTGTATTTCCATCAAGTTAATCCTTAAGTGATAACGATGCACAATTAGAGAGAGTGATCTTGTAGCAAGCAATACAAAAATATTGTTTTTGTTATTGTTACATTAATTTCCATGTTGAGAAATTCTTATATAAACTGTTTGTTCAAAGCATGGCACAATCATTTATCAAGTAAATGCAGCAGCTTTATTTGACATCGAAAATATTTTTTTTATATTTAGCTTAACATCGGATATTAAAAGCAAAGTTCATAAATAAGAAACAATCATCTGTCGGAGTGGACTTGCCTTGAATTATTGTGCAATTGTCAAACTGTTGAAATCCTTTCTTCTTTTATACAAACGGCTTTTTCGGCCTTCCTTTTAAAACACCATTCCCGTGCTGTTCTCAGTTTATTTATGGCATCATAGTCTTCCGATCTTGTGTAAAAGTTCAAAATTGAATTGATTCACGCACTGCAAAAAGTAGTACCAGCTTAGCATCATGAGTCTCAGTTAGGTTTTTGTAATAAAATCTCTTTTAAATTTGGCAGATGAAAGATTGTATACGAACTTTATTACAATTATTTCTAAAAATAATCAAATTTGTATTTTGTCAAATCAAGAAATATAATAAAACGGATTTCTTCATTATTTACTCCAGGTC
>OW569408.1:15881359-15919092 GCA_937654795.1 Cistogaster globosa
TTTTTTAAGCAATAAAACAGAAAGAAATATATAAAACGGTTTTTTTCAGAGCAAAAAGTAAAACTTGAAAACTAACTTTTAATTAAAAATACAAAAAGAAAAAAAATTTTTTGGTTTCTTATATTTTTAAGTAACATAAAAAAATTTAAAATATGATAATGATTTTTCAAGCAAAAAAAAAATTTTAAAATATAATCTTATAAAAGAAATTTTTTGAATAAAACTTATAACCGTTGTGGCCAGCCCGGTTTTATTTTTTAAGGTAGTAATTTTATTAAAAGTCATCTATAAATGAAAATCTGATACTTTATGAATAATTTTTTCGTTTGGTGTTATTTTACAATAATGATATTTTTCGACTCATTGGACAGCCCTGAAAATCTGCTTATCTGTTTAAATACATTGGCTTACATTAAAAGTAGTACACTTTCAAAATATATTAATTTTTGAGTTTTAGGCTTTAGTAAAAAAAATATATATTTGAGAACAAAATGTATAAATTAAGCCATGATAATATTAACAAAAGTATTTGGCGAAACACCAGTATTTGTAACAAAACATCGTGACAAATATTTAATTAATATTTCATTTTATACAAAGGTTTAATGTTATTTTGACTGGTTAAAATAACCTAACTGTATCTCCCATTATGTCAACGGTATTTGTTAGTATTTGAAATATCCATGTCATACCTTTCGGTGCAGTCTGTGGTCAAGTTTGATAATCGAATCGCAAGCCATCCGTACCTAAAAACAGCCATTAAAAGGTATGATGACAGTCTTTAACAAAAGGTGTAACGACAGTAAAATTTCTTTGGAAAATACAAAAATACTAAATTAATATCAGTATTTTCAGCGCTGGTGAAAGTAATATTTGAAATATATCAAACAAAATGTTTCATTATTATTAATATTATTATTCAACTAAATATTTCATTAAAAATGTCTTAATTTAATTCAGCCGCTTCAGTATTTAATTCAAAGACGTAATTATCATTCGTAACCACAATTGTTGTAAAACTTATTGTGTGCCTCGGTATGGATAACATATAATTATATATTTACTTAACACATAGCATCATCAGACAATTTACTTTTTTTAATACTTTCACACAAACTAACATTTTTACTTTATAATGTTTGGAGCTACAACAAAGTACACTTTTATGCAATAAGTAAAAAAAGAAATACAATAGTCTTATTAGAAATACAAAGCACACATTTACACTTGTACAAATAAGCACAAATATATTAAATATATTAAATAAATATATGCAAGCATACTGACATATATTCATATATCATATATTAAGCTGCTTTAAACAGATTTTGCTGGGAGTTTCGGATCTTAATTCCCCTAGAATTTGCTAAAACTAGACTTAAATATTCAAAATATCCATATATATGTATATATATATATATATATATATATATATATATATATTATTGCGGTTAAAAGAAGAAATTCTAGAGAGGAGAATTAAGGGTCCGTAACTTATTTTTGTTTTTAGCATTTTATAAAATAGTCTTATGTACACTTGCACCCACACTTGCACATATTTACCCACGTACACACACATTTTTTAAATATTGATTTAGGTTTATTGTAATAAGAACTGTTTAAGTTTAATAATTTTGTTTTCAATTAATTAATAATCGTTTAATTGCAGTCATGGATGCATTAAGATTTTATGTTATTTAAAATTTTATTTAAAACTCCTTTTTTATTTTTTTAATTTATTTTAATAAACTTTTATAACTTTTATACAATTGAGTTGTTTTATTTTTTAAACGAGTATTATTTGAATTTCTTATTGAATTAAGGTTTGTTATCTATTAATTTTTTTCAGTCTTATTTAATGTTTAAAAATGTAAACCAGATGTTTCGGCAAATTTTTTTCTTATATTGGAACGGATTTAGTTTACAAATAAAGTCAATTAACCTTTTCTGTTAGAGACAGCACATATCTCTTGAAAACATCAGAGCCCTTCCTACAAACTTTTTTCTAAAAAGTTCTAAAGCTATACGTAAATAGAACAAATAATCCCATGATTACCTAAAGCTCTCTTTTGCTAACTTTCAGATTTAACAAATTAGAAAATTGATTTGCTCAGCTGTTTGGAGTGAAGGTTGGCAAATTTCCATTTAACTCAGCAACCAGTATTTTCAATAATAGAAGGGCTTTCTGGCTCATCACTGATATGAACTGCCTCAGCCACCCAGCACAATGTAAGTTGCGTGATCACCGCGATAAGAAAACATTTCTCATATATAAATAGGCCCTAGAATGCTGTTAAGTTAATTTCTATACACCTATTTCTATTGCCTGTGGTTTACTTAGTTAACAAAATGAGAACTATCTGATTAAAGCTGCAAAACAATTAAAATGCAACCTACACCCTGTTTTATAATGTAGATGTTATAAGCGAAGAGAGCATGGAGAATGTGTGTGGCTATAATAGTAGTATTTGAAGTATTTATATTTAAGGTGAACCCCTTATCGCAGATATCTTCAGATGTATTGCCTTATTAGAAAACTTGGTAATCTGGTTGTGCGCAATCTTTGCTCGCTTTAGAAGTTATATGCAACGACCACGAACGATATCCCCGATCACAGACCGATTTCTCTTGGAAGAAAAATGTTGCATTTTAGGCATTCTGATGAAAGACGTATTTGATTTGTTGTAGTTGTCAGAAGTAAAAATTATAAAGTAAATTATCGAAACCACCTACTTAACAAAACAATTGAATACATGTAAATTGGAAAGTAGTCCACAGTTTTTTCATTTTAATACACCTTCATTTAAAAGCACTTTACTACTGCACTACTACTGCTGGTGTCCCGGCAAAAAATTGTTGCTTAATAACAGAATAACGTATACATCTTAGCCAGTCATCAATTAAATTTGATACAAATTATAAGTATTTCCAAGAAGATTTTGTAAAGATAATGTAATTTACTCTCGTACAAATGAAGTAAATAAAATTATATTAAGTAAGACATTATGATTGATTCATATATAATATAACATGAAACTGTGTTCCTTGTTTATTTAATAAAAATGAAAAAAAAAATAATAATTTGAAAATCGTCACCATTACAATTTTCGTTTTGTTTCAGGATTGAAACTATCTTATTTCATGTGTTTCGTCGAAAGTGTTAACTACTTTTTTAGTGTATAGCAAATTTTAGACTCTTGTTTTTCTACCACCAAAAATAATTTTCAATAAAAAATTTACAAATACTTTTTTAAACTAAGTATAACTGCCACGAAAATTACGTTTTTGTATTCTCCACTTCACACAAAAAATTGTCATTTAATATTTTTTTCTATTCCTGTAATTATAATTTTTTAAATATTTTTACCCTGCCAACATTTGGGAGTGGCATTTTTAAAACATAGCTTTGGCTTACAAGGCCGTCTATTGGCTTCGTGTTGTTCTTAAACACAAAAAAAAATGAAGAAAAAAACTATAAAAGAACAAATAAAACGTAGGGAAAAGCTTAACAACAGAACAATATAAAAAGGAGTGTACACAGCAAAATACATATAGAAATTAAGCAAAAACAAGAAAAATAATAATAATATAAAGAAAAATCGAGTGAATAGAGAAATAAACAAAAAATATAACACTTGCAAAAAGTAAACGTTCTGTTTAAAAAATACTGAAACTTCATGTACTTTAGAATGACGAATAGAATTCGTGCATTAGTCACCCAGAAAAAAATACAAACTTTACACAGTAAGTTGTTCATAATTTCTTTTAAATTTAATAACGTAAAACATTTGTGCAGCAAGATTAATCAAGTAGAACGTGTTAGATATATTGAATACACATAACAACAAAAACAAGATATTTAATTTTTGAACTAAAATATTTTGAAATATCTGTTTTCGCTTTCTGCTCAAATCCAACCGCATGCTTTGTCATTATTAAAAAATTTAGACGACAAAGTATTTCCTTCGTCAATTTCCGAAAAGATCATCAAAGGTCAATGGTTCATAATCGATCCATCTGGTTGACCTTCAATTTTAAAAGTACTAATATCGTCAACCGGTACACAGTCATACATCAATGAAATACAATTATAACCAACGCATTAGTTTATGTTTGCACTAAATCAATTTCAAAAGCTAATAACAAACCTTGCAGTATCAGTTCGTGTATTAGCACGATTTTTATCAGTTGAAAAATAGGTCAAATTCTATGACATTATGTAAAAATTAACCGAAGGAAATATTTTACATCAAAGTTGACATTTACAATTTAGCAAAATATAATTAATGAAAATTTATATATGTGCAACACAAAAAAAAAAGAAGTTAAGTGAAAAGCTCTACAGTAGAACTCGAAGATTTTTAAAGCAGATATGTTTGCAAATGATTTTTCTTAAAAAAAATATTTTTAAATTTTAAACTTGCTGTTATAGTTAAGAATCTTTTCATTATTCGTCACACCTCTAATTAGTCAAGAGCCAGCTTCAAATAATTGCTAAAGTAATGCTTAATTGTACGTCTTTATTAAGTAGGTCGCAGTAAGAATTTTATACAAGTTCAAGTATATTATTTAAGAAACCTTTTTCTTTAAAAAAAAACAAGAAATAAAATTCTCTAAAAAATAAACGGTAAGATTAACGGTCTCTAATTGAATTTAATTAATCGAGCCATCACAAAAGATGCTCTTTATTTCGTACATATATCATCAATAAAATATACTGCGTAGATTTGGGTAAATGAGCTCGTACTAGTTTATTAATTTCAATCTATACATATAATAAAACATTAACGGCGTCATTTCTGTATATAAACAATTTTTTGATAATTTTGATGTTGGTGTAGATAGTAATCGATATGGAATAGTTGATCAAGATTTGAGTTAGTACCTACCCGTGTTGCCATAACCTGACTGTGGTCTTACCGCTGAGTGAAATACAAAAAGTCGACTAACGTCCCCTGCAGGCGTAGCCAACAGAGCTGCAGTTTCAAGAACACAGCTTGCAGGACCATGTTCTTTCCCTTGCTGGAGGGTTGGAGACTATCCAACACCGTCTGTTGAGAGTGCAATAGCAAACTTGTTCGGCAGCGCACCTTCCCTGCGGACAACGATCTTACCAACGGCCACCACGTGTACCTCGAAAGGACCTTACCAGTAACCGGCTACAGTGATGGGCGGCTTTCTGTATGGGCTACCGGTTCTTGTGAACCCAGTCTCTTTAAGGGCATTGGTGAGGACTTCGACAAGTACCTAACTTATCTATCCAGATTTGGTACCTGCATACAGGGAACTGGTTCCCCCTAATAATCGATATGGAATACAAGACACCTATCTTTTGAATTTTTGTTTGTCTGTCTTTCTGTCTGCATTCGGGTCACGTAAGGACCCCTGGATGGATTTGAATAAAATTTTGTGAGGACGCTCCCTAGAACCTTGGTTAACATATAGAATAAAAATATGTAATTTCGTAAAGAAACTAAAGATACAAGTGTGAAAGCACCTAATTTTACCGGTATAATGGTACTAGAACAGTTGTCAATCCATTTTGTTTTTGTTAGCGGAAAGTTTTTCACACTGTTTACAGAACTCCACAACAAATGTTTAATAACATATTTTTTTTTAATTTAAAAAAATTAGAAATAATACGCGGACACTGCCAGTTATTAGTAAAAAATTGGTATGTAAAACAGATTTTTGTTTGGTTGCACTTCTGATGATCTAAATATATGACAGACAATAATGTACTGGAAAAATACTATTGGCTGACAATCCTATGGTTACAGATTTTTGTAACTTAGTAATAGGCCAAAAATGCAGTGAAGCCCTTTTGTACAGGTCGTGATTATCATTTTTCCCTATGCTGTTTTCTTACTTAAGCTGTAAAATAAATAGCTAAATAGTAGCATTTGGTTTGGTATCACAAAGGCAATTTTTAAGCCACAAGATATAGTAATCTGAATAAGGAATTACTTTGTATATGATGCTTCTTAAAAACTATGCGATTTAAGCGAACTTTGCTTCTTCATTCCAGCACTGAGTAGAATAGAATTAAGAGCATAACAATGGTTGATTCATGTTGTTTAAATGATTATTGCATAGCTGCAACCTACAAACTATAAACTCAAAATAAATTCATTTTCTGTTTTTCGATCACAGGCAAACAGACGGACTTTTTCTCTTGCTGTTATTGCAAAAACTACAACGTTTTTAATTTTTGCTTTGAAGTTTGAAATGTCAAAATGTATACGTTTTATAACACATAGCCGTTTGTTTGCAATTTTTAAACAATTATCTCTTATTTGTCTTTGTTTTTTTACATTTGCAACTTTGAATTAACATTAAAAAGCCATATTGTTTTTGCAATGTTATATTTGTTGTAGATAAGCTATTAGTACATCTTGGTCTGAAGTCCTAGTAGAAATATATTATTTTACAAAAATATGGTTCAGTATATGCTGGTTGGGAATCCTTTAGTTTTGTTAAACTTTGAAAAAATACAATACATTTTAACTATGATTTTTATTCAAACTAAATTTTTAAAAATTTAAAGCCGTACATTGGGACGTCCTTTTTATTAAGGTTTCTTTCCTATTCGTGTTTAACGAATGACAAACCTGTTACTACTAAAACAATGTTTTAGCACGATTTTGTTTTTTGCTAGTAAGTAAATTGCAAAGAGCCAACCAAGTATTAGTTGTTTGGTTGGCTGGCTGGCTTGTTGCCTTGGCTAAAAGTTTTCTTATGGACACTGAGAAGAGGATATTTACGGACAAATGGTCACATAAATGAAAAAACATAATAAAATTGAAATAAAATCGCGCAATACTGTTACAACGAAACCAACCACATTTTATGTCTAGCAATGAGTTTAGCTGAGAGTAGAACTTGAGCTAAATTTTTCTCGACTTTCCCTGATTTTTTTCATATTAAACATTACAAATCTTTTAGAGGGATGACTGAAAACACTATAATTGAAAAAATAGTGAATTTTTGACATTAAAAAAAACTAAGCTTTGTTGCATTGTAGTTGTTTGTGTAGTTACTATCTACCCTAAATTGCAAAAATGCAAAACTACTCACACTCTGACGGGAGTCTACATAGAGCTGATGCTAATGTGTTAGTGAATTTTAATAAATGTTCGTACGTATTTGGATAGCCAACCAGAACTTAATAAAGCATTTTTAAAAATAGCACCTTTTTAAACTAATGAAAGAAGTCGCAATATTTTTGTTTCGTTTGCTTTTTTTTTGTCAATATCATTTTGCTGGGCAGAAATTTGTTTCCCAACTTCTGAATGGTTTCTCTAGAAATGTATAATTTTTAAAGGCGTTCCCTAGAGTTACTGTCGGAACACAGTTTCTGTGAAAAATCCTTCCTCATCTAAATACCTAACGCGCATCCATCATAAGCCTTAAAATTAATTTTTTGTTGGATTTGAAAATTCAACTTCGTCTTAAAAAAGTTTCTTATAAAAAAGTAACTAAAAGAAAGCTTTCTCCAAAGTAAAAGTATGCCCAAAAATGAGTATACAACTACAAAAAGTACCTTTCAACAAGTGCTTTCACAAAAATACCTTTTAAAAGCAATCCTGAAATAAACTATATTTCAAGGTGCTGCCTTTTACAAAGGTAGTTTTTAGAGGAAGGTCAAAGAAATTCATTTTACTTAATCTTTTTCAAAAACAAACTTTAAAAATATATCTTTCTCCAATGTTATTAAAACAAGTAAGACTGCTATATTCAGCTATGCCGAATCTTATATACCCTTCACCTTGTATGTAAATCTAATTCAGTGAAGTAACTCCAATCAAAAAAAAAATTTGTACTATATATAATTTTATATAAAATTCTTATCGGCTCCTAATAGGTTGGACATTTTTTTTTAGTTTAGTAAAGATCTCTTCAAAAGCTTTTAAATGATACCCATATTTATTTCTTAACAAATATGGAGAACAATCGTACTTTTCTATGAAAAGTTCAGAGGTCCATAACTCGGAAAATAGGGGCTAGCGCCAAATTTTTTACTTCATGTCTTTTAAAAATTTTGTAATTCTCTATCGCCCCATATATTTTTATTTTATTGGAGTTACTTAAATGTTCAAAATGATGTTTTGCCTGCTGCCTATGTCTGATCGATTGGCGTATTTAAGTTATCTATAGCTCGTCAGCTGATCTAGTGCCTTGGCAAAGTTGGGATCAACACTAACA
Organism: Cistogaster globosa; assembly: GCA_937654795.1. Classification (NCBI taxonomy): domain Eukaryota; kingdom Metazoa; phylum Arthropoda; class Insecta; order Diptera; family Tachinidae; genus Cistogaster; species Cistogaster globosa. Next base: position 15,889,565 of record OW569408.1, read on the forward strand.
CGGACGCACAGACGATCATCGTTTGATCGACTTCGCTATGCATAAGGACTTTATGGAGTAGGAAATAGATATTGTAGTAATAAAAAATGGAATGACAAGCTTTGATATACTATTTTACCACCTTTAGTGGTAAAGGGTATAAAAATGCGGTGTGAAATATACATATATGTATCATACAAAATTATCTTTTGGAAAGGATTTTTTGAATAGTTCGGTTTTAAGGAAATCCTTTATTTTTACCATTTTTTCTTAAAAATTACTTTAAACAATATCCTTAAAGTTCATTGATTTTAAAAACTACATTTCAAAAGAGGTCTTTTAAAATAGTATTTTTCCCGTTTTTTAAGACAAGTGACACTTCATGAAGCAAAAAACCATTATATTAGTTCCTTTACTAACGCGATATGTAATAGTACCAACGATTACAAAACAAAAAAAAAACAAAAAACAAAACAAAAACATATTGCCTTTTTTGTTCCCCAGGAGTTGAACTTCCGGTCAATTCAATTTGTAGTCAACGTGCCCTTCACCTTGACTAAAAAATCCTGATTATAAGGACCTTTTAAAAGAAATTTTTTAAATAGAATACAGAAATGGATTCTTCTTAAAAGTTATGTTATGAATCAAGAGCTTAAATAAAAAACTTTGCGTTTTAAAACAATTTCCTTTAAAACAGTTTTTATAAAATATCTTAACAAATATTATTTTTAATTGGGTAAAGTGCCTTAGAAAAGTACTTTTAAAAGTAAACTACAAAAAAATAAAAATAATTGGAGTCCAAGCACTCTTCTACAAAAAGTTAAAAAATTAAATCAAAAATTTAAATTTAAAATATACAATTAAAAGTATAATTTATGATACAAAGTCTTTTTTAAAGTCTCTGAAAATAAGAAAGTTTAAATAAGAACCTTTTACATTAATCTTTAAAAAATATTTTAAAAGATTTAGAAATAATATTTACAAGAGAATCTTAAAAAATTTTTTCTCAAAAACGTACTTATTAAAATGTCTTCAAAAAAAAGAAGCATAAAAATATCCTGTAATATAAGCTCCCTACTAAAAGCAATCACTTCACCTGTCATGTAAACTGTTAGAGGCATTTCTCAAGAATCAATTATTAGTCCACTTTTGTTTACCCTGTACACAAATAATTTGTTTCAGCAAATTTCTTTTTCCCAATGTTTTAAATATGCGGACGACATTCAGCTCCTTGCTGTTAATACAGAAAAAGATGAGGTTAGTTTTGAAAACAAAATTAATAGTGATTTATGTTGCATACATGCCTGGTCAGAGAGTCACTTCTTAAATTTAAATCCCTTAAAACCCAAGGCAATGTTCTTTCAACATTTTTAGACTACGTTGAGCATTGTAAAACGTTAGGATTTTATTAGGATACAAAACTAAACTTTAATATGCATATCAGCAGCATTTTTCCAAAAGTTATTGGAACACTGAGAAGATTCTATTCTGTGGGATACTATCTTCCTCTTGAGGTTAGAAAAAGGGTAGGTATCGAGTTTAATTCTGGAACCATACTCACAAATATAAGTGAATTGCAACTTTGTTTTAATAGACTTGTGAAGTATATTTTCGGGCTAAAAATACATGACCATGTGCTTTCATTCTGCCGAGCATTATTGGGTTGTGATTTTATTGACTTCATATCTATAAGAAAAATGATTTTGTTCTATAAGATAATTTCAACGGGCAGCCCGCAGTATCTGGTAAAAAGGTTGCTAGAGTTTGAAAGCATTTTGTACCATAACGGGACAGGAGAGAAGTCAAAAAGTTTAAAAAATAGTGTTGGAAAGTCTTTAAAAGTGAGTTCTAAATGCACTTTGAGTCAACCTTAACATAAACCCTAACTTTAATACTTCTGCTTATCTTATTTAAATATTCTTTCGTCTTTGCTGGGGGGGTAGTTTTAAGAGTTAGTAATAAGTTTGAATTTTTATTGCCAAGCTTATATATATGGCAGATTTGGCCTTGAAGGCTTATTGTCATGTGATAATAAATAAAAGATTTCATTAGAAGTACTTTCAAAGAACTTTTATAAAAATCTTTACTTAAAAATAATTATAAAATGTATGTTTAAAAATGTTACTTGTAAAAAAGTGTCTGTTTAAAATAAGTCCCTTTGAAAAAGTAACTATTATATGAGCCCCTTTCACAAAAGTACACTCTTCTGAAAAATTATATAAGCACAAAATAGATTAAAATGAAATATAATATATTTTAAAGAATTATATTTTAAAAAATATATTTAAGAAAACGCATTAAACAAACAGGATTTAAAAAAAAAGTACCTTAAATAGTTGTCACTTTAAAGTGCTGTTTAGGCAAATTAATTAGCAAAATATACTTTTCAAAAAATATAATCTAATAAAAATTTAGTTTTGAAAAGGTGCCTTTAAAAGAGTTGAATCGAAACTGCAAATTAGTACTTGGTACGATTTAGGGGAATAATAAACTTTAAAAATTATTAAAGTTTTTTGATAGTGGATTGTTAACACACATTCATTTTAATGTATTAAATAAGACATAAGAAATTGCTCTAATTATTGGCCAACAGTTAGCGACAAGCATGTGTCCTGGACTTATTCTTGAAAATATTTTTATGAATTCAAACGAACTTTTTGAAGTATTGTCTTAAGCTCACACATTACCGTGTATTTGCCATAAACAAAAACTTTTTTATTTCAAAATTAAGCTTTAGCAAGCAAATATTGGTTTAAATAAATTTCAAATTCTGCTTAAGTCATAAGAGTATTTACTGGAACGAAGTGTGTGATATAAGTGTGGCTTGTTCCTATGTAGACAGACACAACAACAAGTTTATTAATTGCACCTACATCTTTTACTAAAACCTTCATTGTCAACAAAATAAAATCAAGAATAAGACTTTCATTCTGAGCCAAGTATCATACAACCAGCATTTATATACCTTTGAAACGTTTAACATTTCTGGCAGTATATAGGTCTGTTCACAAATATTATTATTTGAAATTACTGGTGGAAATGTAAGTTTTAAAGCTTGTTTTGATTTAATATTAATATTTCTTGTACCTCGCATTATAAGGTGGCATATTAACTATTTATCAAATTAATTTAACAAATCATCTGTGGTGGTTTCAATTACAAGAAAAATTACAATATGCAATTGGATACTCTTAATTACACATTACAGCTATGATTGAAAATTGTCAAATACAGTTACATCGAAGATTTTCAAATACAGGTTACATGTAACTGTAAATGTTATATTATAAATAATAAGTACCTGTAATTGTTTTTAGGCAATTAAAGAAAATTCAATTAGTTTCTTAGAATTGTTAACATCAACTCAGAATTCTAAAAATAAGCTTCAGAACTACAGACGACAAAGCTTAACAGATGACGATATTGAAAAAAAATTTTTTTGAAAGCAAATATTGTTTTTTTAAATACAACTATATGTAATTGAGTAATTGCATGTGTTATGTAATTCCAAATGTAATTGACATCCTTTAGAACTGTTATCAATACCATCTTTTTGACTTTCCCAAATATTAAACGCTTACTGACAATTTTTTATTTACAATATAAAATTTTTAAAGGAGACTAGACAGCTAGTCCTAACATACAGAAAGAGAATTATTACGGGTCTTTATGTGTATACTATTTTTATAGGTTGTCAATGATTTTGGTTAAAAGTACAAACTGATTGAAAAACCTAAATAAACACTTTTCACCTGTAAGAGGGTAAAAAAAATTAAAAAAAAAAAAAAACGATGTAAATGCCAACAAAAAATTTTACATTTGTCAATACATATTAACAAAAAAAAATTTGACAAAAAATACTTCGTAAACAGAAATTTATTATTACAACTAAAGCATTTTTAGCTTGTTTTACAAAAGTGAAAGAATAACCGGCAACAACAATAATGTCAACGACAATAAAACTTAATCTAGATTTAATACTGACAATTAAAATACAGTCGTCTATCAATCATTTCTTTTTTTCTTCGTTGTAGGTGTATATAACTTGTTGCACTGTGTGGTCACACAAAAATTTTAATTGATATTTTAACAGTTGTTTTATAAAAAATAATAATAATCAAAATTTGCCGACGGCAATTTATTCATTACATTTTTTTTTAATTTTTGTATGTTAATTTATAAAAAACAAAGCCATGTTTTTTCGTTTTTAATTAATAATATCATTTAACATTTTTGGTTTTATATCAAAGCTATTATTTCAAACTTTTTTTTGAAAACTGATATTTAAAAAAAAAAAATAGTTGACAAAAATTTCATTAAAAACTAAAGAGATAATATTGTTTATTTTTTCTTAAATTACTAAAAAAATTGGTGTACATATTCGTCAATGCGCGTGTGTGTATTTGTTTGGCATGTTGTTGTGTCCTTTAATAGCTTTTTATGCACAAAAGCGCCATGCAACAAATGCAGCAACAAATACCACGAAGTGGTTTGGGTTCTGTCGGTGGTAGTGGTGGTATAGGAGCCGAATCTAAGCCTCACCAATGTCAGCAGTGTATGAAGAGTTTTTCCAGCAATCATCAATTGGTTCAACATATACGGGTTCATACAGGAGAGAAACCATATAAATGTTCATATTGTGATCGCAGATTTAAACAATTATCGCACGTCCAGCAACATACACGTTTACATACAGGTAAGTTTTGAATTGATTTTCTTTTTAATTTATTGTCTTCGGTTATAAAATTCTTGTGATTTCTTTTCATATTTATAAAGATATTGCTTATCAAATATAGAAGTATTTAATACCTTACTATTATTAACTGAGAATGTTTACTCTTTCAAAGGTCTTTTAGAGTCTGTATCCCTATAATCATAACATCCAAAAAAATTATTTTAACCACAAGAGAGCACTACGCAAACACGGCCTAGTATTTTTAATTAAATATTACCGCTTAGGTTAAGTTAATTTATGTAATTTGATTAAATTTTTCTCTGATTCGGAATAAAGGGCATAGTCTTGCTTTCTTTAAGTTGCTACGCACTCTATTTTTAAACTGTTTATTTTCCCTTAATTTTGTTGTCTACCCAACAATGTTACAAGTTTATAGATTCAGGTTACTAGAAGTATGTTTATTTTTTAATTTAAGCTATCGCAATGTGTTTACAACCTAAGAAATTACTCTAGTTAGTATATGGTAGGTGCTACTAACTCTGTCGTTTTCCTAATTATTTGAAATAAGTTATTTGCAGACCTTTAGTCTTAAAACGCTTTTTAATAAAAGTGAATAATATTGATTTCAGCAAAAGTTTGCTTGAAGTTAAATTAAGGTTCAATACTGTTTTTATTTTATTGCTTTTATAATTGTTTTTTTTTTTAAATTTTCTCTTTCATTTTGTTTTCTATCAAAATGATTTAAGGCAATACGAATTTCTGTATAAATTTATTGAAATATACAATTGAGCTTATAAATTCCGTTTTTTAATACAAATTTCTTATCTTTCTGCATTTAGAAAACTCTTTTAAGATCAAATACGTATTTTAATTTTTATAAAAACCTTTCCTATTTGTAATGAATCTATAGCAAGTGAAGGCCAGCGGGCACACGTACGCAACATAACTTTAATCAAAATTCTTCCCAAGTTTAGGACACAAAATCTAAATCTTATCCAAAACAGAAATTTAGTTCAGTGCAAAATCTTCAAAATATACTTTTTTAGCTATGTCACCTCTAAAGGCAATTTCGAATCAATTCTTTGTATGATATGTGTCACATGCTATATTTTTAACCTGATTGTTTTTAACCCGACAATAACGTAAAGCTTATAAGCTTTAGCCATTACGTTTTGATAAAATATCGATTACTACGAGTATTATTTTATTAGAACTGGAACTCCATTTTCATTTTTTAGCTCTTCTAAAAAGTATAAGATAATTTTTAGCATATCAATTGCAGAATGTTTGTTGATCGATTGACTAATTTGGTGTATCGAAAAGGTATATTATTTATATAATAAATAAATAAATTTTTATTTCAAATCTAACAGAAGTTCAATATAAGCAAATCAGAGGAACCCCAAAAAGAGTCGTTTTAGAAATTATCGCGTAAGATGGAATACTAAATCATACTACAACCATAATCAAAATAGAAAAAATTCAAATTTAATTTGGTAGAATATATGTTATTTAACCCAGTTAGCATTTTTAAAATTATTGATCATATTCGATTTTTTTGACTCTTCAAAACGTTTATAATATGCGGTCGTTTTAGAGTCGAAAATAATTGTTTTGTCGGGAGAAATGGTACCCTAGACGCGACTCTTTTTAACGAGACCCTTATGACTCACGTTTTTAACTCATTTTCAATACTGTTTTCAATCGTACTTTTAATTAAACACGAACCTTTCTCAAGTCATATTTTAGTCATATTACTAGTCTTCTTCGAATTATATTATACGCACATTTCTAATTGTACTTTTTCAAAGTTAAATATGGCAAATAACATTTTGCTAATTTTTTCTTATATTTAGCTTACTTTTTTATTTAAAATATAATTTTTAAATATCATATTTAAGTAATAAAAATATTATAAAATAATTTTACACCTACTTTTAATTGTTGCTGTTAGAAGCTCTTTTCTGCGCTTGGCTTTATCCTATTTCATTTCCAACTATAAACAACTTCGTTAAAAAGTGAATTTCGCTCAGCAGCTCGAATAAACTGTGCGGATCCCATCTTACCAGCTTTTGCAATTTTTTTCTACTAAATTTTAATCATAAATTGAAGTGACACGTCAAGTTGTGTGAAATGTAGTATGATATGTATACTTTTTGAATTTCTTTTTGAATTTCATCATTGAATTTAACTAAATCATTAGCTATTTTTATTGTTTCTTGGCCCTGATTTTATATCACTTAGATAAATTGGAATCAACTTTCTTAATTTTAACTCAACATTATTTTTTCGTTTTTTTTTACATTATTTATTTATTTATTTTAATTAATTTTTTTTATTTTAACTTTCTTAAAAGCTTATTGACATAAGTTCTAAAATATTACTTTTAAAAATCCTGTTATAATAGTATCATAAGCAAAAAATTATTTTTTATTGTTAGGCTACGCTAAATATGACTCCAAGATAATACTAAAAACAGTCATATTTCAAGCATTTGCTTTCTGTACCCTTTATTTTTTAAATAAGTCGTTTTCTTTGTGTTTGTCGGACTTATATTCGAATGTTTGTTTAAACGCACAACTGATTAATCACTTTTAAGTCATCTTAGGTAGTCTTAAAAGACTCACTTTATTGATATTTTAAAAACAATATTCCAAATGCTGACTGGGAAATAACTTAAAACATAATAGATAGTCCTATTTAAGTATTTTCACTGATTTTTTGGCCAGATTAAATATTTCCTATTATAAACATAATTAACCATTTTTCAAGGTTTCTATATTTAACCGATTAGCTATTAGCTTTACCGTTTATAAACGATATTTTCTTCACCATTTGCAACTTTTTATCAAATCATATAATTAAAAAAGGCGACTTTTTAGAGCAACTAAAAACTAGCGGTAAGTGTATATACATACTTAAACATATTTTTTAACTTATTAAAACCAAATCCTGAGTACCCACAAATCCAGCTATGATTCTCGACTGTGGTTCAGTAGACTACCATAAGTAAGAAATCTATTATTTCTGTTCAATCACAAAATAACATGTTAAACAAAATCACTGATCAGTCTGAGACGGTATGTACTGCTTTCAAGGTATAGCTATTTGAACTTAAAAGGTTCCGTGAAAACAATGCCATAAAAATTTGAAATTCAATTCACGCATATCGCAAACAAATACATATAACACGTTGTGAGCTTTTCCACTTTTCAAACGAGTTCTTTTGATTAGATGCAACAATTTTTATTTTAGTCTTTTCCGTTCCCTTCTTTGAAAAGCGAAAGAGTAAGATACACATAACAAAGAAGACTGATAGATAAAATGCTTCATTTTCAACAACACTGTCGACAATGTCATACTCTAAAGTAATATCGGCGAAAAATCTTAGTACAGATTAAAAAAATTGGACGCCGTTGGGATACGAACGCAGGCCACCAAATAAATAACAGGTCAATAGTCAGTCTGCTAACTTGATAATAACGTATTCTTCTTGTTTTATTATACAGGTGCGTTGACCATCTTATCACATGTTCTAACATACAGCAACTAAAAAAAAAATTCTTCATCTCCTTGTTGTACTACACAGCTACAGCTGCTGTGCTCTTAATATACAGGTGATTTCTTTAATTCATTTACAGAGACTGCACACAATTATTGTTTTTTTTTCATCGAGAGTCCAGTAGATTTCTTCTTCAAGTCAAGGTTTCATCTTTAAACGCCATAGCGATTGTTACTGTAATAAAGAGATCCAAAGCGGAGATAGCCAGAGCTTATGCTTATAATCTTAGTGACAGAGAAAACAATGCCAGCATATCCCTAACATTCTTACAATATAGGGTTCTTGCCTATGTGATAGACAAATATCAGCCTCAAAAAAGGCTTACCCAGGTAATAAGTCAATTTTAGAGTCGCAAAACCTTCAATGTATATACTGGTGCCGCAGTTTGTAAGAGGTTTCATTAAGCCTGTTGTTAAATCTTATGCTTTTACATTATTATTTTATTAGAAACCATTTTATTGTATCCAGTCGATTAATTTACTAAAATAATTTATATTAAGATTCACTTTTAATTTCTTGCTCGTTCGTTTAAGAATAATTTATAAATGCGTAAATCATGAGCTATCAGATTTTGGACTACCAGTTTTTACAGAAATCGAAATAAGTGCATTGTCAGGAAGAAGTAGTACTTTACGACCGCTTGTTGTGGCAGTTAAAGAGCTAAGTAAAGATTCCGCAACATTAATTGATTTTAAGACATAATTAAGTTTTTATTCAATAATTTAGAAAAGGCAAATTACTCCTTTTCAAATAATTTAACTGTTTGTTTAAAGTTTAGTATAACTAAGAGACAAAACAAACTACTTAACACATTAATTTTTTAATTTATCGACTTTTCCCAATAATGATTACATTTTATAATACAGTACTAAAGCTGAAACAAAGAAATTCCTATCAAACTATAGGTCTGTTTAGTAATTTTACGATGTCAACCACAAGCAAAAATCGAAAAAAAAATATTCTAAGTAATCAAACCGAAAAAATATTACATAACATTTTTACATGTTTTTATTTACTGGGTAATTTCCAAGTGTTTTTATGATGTTTAATCGTATCATACACTTTATGTGAAAGAGTTTTTTCCATCGTCGGGATTCATAAAAACAAACAAAAAAAATTGGTTGAAAGCTTAATATCTTAATTCAACTTTATTTTCGAAAGATTATTTTAACCGACATGATAAAAATTAAAATAAAAAAAGGGCTCATAAAGTGTGCTTTTATGTTTTAATAAGACATAATATGAACAATTTTTGGTTGTGTTAAAGTTTTGTTATTAATAAAATATATCATTTTGCATGGTTGTCATTTCTTATTGAAATGAAATTAAATTTTTTTTAAGTTGCAATATTAATAAGAGTTATTTAAAACACTTAATCGGATAATCGACTAAGATTAAAATCCAAAAACCGATTAATCGTTTACTCGAATAAAATTAAAATCCAAATAAATGGATGTTCTAATTAGGATATATTCGGTTTTAATTTATAGATTTATTAAACTTATGCACATTGAGAAATAAGTATAACTACAGCCGATTTTTCATTGTGTAAAAAACAAAATATGAAAGTGAAGTAAGAAAAGTTTTAGTGAATTATCGTTGATAAATAAATAAATTTTTTGCATGAAATTAATTTTTTAAAGAGTTTAGAATTAACTACAAACTAATAAAGCCTTAAGTGTTTTATGTAAATAAAAAGTTAATTTTTATCACATATTTCCCCAACGTTCTATGAACTTTATATTCACTTTTTCAAGGGGTTGTAACATAAGATCATGTTGCATTAATAAACAACATTTTTTTAATAACAACAATATAAAACTTAAATTAAAACTTTTTGACTAAGTTTAATTTTTTTTTTTTTTTTTTTTTTTTGTAAATTTTTTCCCAATCTTTATTTGAACCGTGGGTATTATAAATGAGTTACTATCTACTTTTTTCAATTTTAGGTTCATTTATTTATAAATTTTCTAAATAATTTTAGAAAAAAAAATGAATTACAAATGTTTGCAAGGAAAACATAAAAATTGGACGCCATCAAAATGAAATGCAGCATTTTCCGGACCGCCACATCCTTTACTAGCATTCTTCGCGTCTATCTACTTAGGTTGTGTATATTGTAAACATCATCCATATAACCAGTTAATCAATATTCATTTAGTTGAACGATTAACAATATAAAATTGTTCTTGTTTTTGTTTTGGAAAACATCCGCATACATTTGTACTTCATATTTCATTTTAAAAATTTTTAAAAATTAACTAAATAAATAAACCAAGAGCCGAAAAATTTTGATATTAGTTCGTTTAATCGTTTTTATGAAATTTTGTTGCAATTAAAAAATCACGGTGAACTTTCAATTGTTAAGTAAAGTTCCGACTATTTGGTAGTCTAGATTTTTTTCTGGGTTACGAATTTTCGGTTTTCGATACAACAAAGAAACAACTATAATATCAAAAATTAAACCACAAGAGATATAGAGGCGTTTTTATTTTTTCGGCAATATCTTCACCTTTTGTGGACTTTTATTAGCAAAATTTTTGAAACTATATGTTATACCTGGGTTCTTCAGAAACGACATTTCAACGAAAACAAGGAGATCGCAAAGTCGACTTCACTATGAATAAGGATCTATACTTTATGGGGCAGAAAAAAAAAATTGTAGAAACTACCAACAAAACGAAAAACTTATATACCTATACCTTTGCTACTAGTAGTATGAGTATATCTGGCTTTAAAATCGCCCAAATGAATATAAAACAAGTATTTATTTTTTTATAAATTGATTCTGGTTTAAATCTGCTCAGCAGCTTCGTTTTTACCGAGGAAGTATGACGAAGAAAAAATCCAATGCAATGCGCTGTAGGTAAAAATTCAATTAAATCAGGTAAACATTTTCCAAAAATATAAATAAAATTATACGAAACACGCTGAATGTAGGTTATTAGTTTAAAGGTTTAATCAGAGAAATTATTTTCATTATCCACCAATTCCAGTATTGGTTGCATTCATATAAGTTCTTCGTTTGCCCTTAAAAATGTATTTGAAGGCATTTTCAATATTCTAAATAGTATTCACTCAAAAAAATGTTTTCTTTTAATTATTTAATTGCATTATTTATCTATTTTCTCCAACAAGCTACTTACACAGACAAAATTTGAAAAAAAAAATTGTTAAGCATTTTTAAACATCTAAAAAAACAGTTACAGATTTAATTGTTTCAACAAATTTGATTTCCTAATTGAACTCCTAACCAATATAAATTAACTTTAATCGTGATTAACATAACAAAATTGGCTGTTTAAAAAAAGCTAACGTTTAAATTCATCAGTGTTCAATATTAGCGAATTTTGGTTATTGCAACAGTTTCTTTTGGCCATTCAAAATCATTATTGAAACATTTAAATTCCCAACCAAAAAACACAACCCTTTGAAGACAGACCATTAAAAAAAATTAAACAAGAAGAGATAACAAAAATTTAGGATGAAAGTCCTTGATAAAATAACAAATGCACAAGTACAGTGTCAACAAAAACTGTTTTTAGTGTTTGAAATGGTTTTGCACTTTTGATGTAATTCAACCACTACGATGTGACTGAACAAAAAATTCGCTTCGAATATAATGAAAACAACATTAATTTAATTATTTAGGGCTCGCATTTTAACTTAGGGCAAAAAAGGATAGAAGGAGAAAATGAGAGTTCACAAGTTCAAACGTTCTTTTTACCTTTTGCGAAAAGGAACATTTTTCGATAGATGGCAAAGTTAAACAAAACAAAATTATCGTATATAGCACCACGGAGGACTACGCGAGTTCCATCAGATTGCGGTGTACACATGCATACATATCGCCTCGCATGAAAAGGGTGGTTCACGCTGCATCTATAAAGTGCATAGGCCATCAATAAAATTGCAACACTTGGAATGTCTAAAAGCAAGCTTCTACAGATCCAGTAAACTGGTGCAGTTGTCGATGTCAGGATGTTGGTAGACTTCGTTCAACGTAGAGAGTCTCCAGGTGTTTTTAGGACGTCCTCTACATCTACTGCCTTGTGGGCTCTAAACAACAGCCCTATGGGGAACTTCGATAGAGTCTTTACGTAGCGTGCATAAAGTTCAGTCGAATTTTCTTTCACGAATCCAAGGGTTGATGTCTAAGAAATCGGTTTTGGCGTATAAATCGGCGTTACTGATGGTATTTGGCCAAAAGATTTTAGGAATGCGGGGGAGTCATCGGTTGACCAATACCTGTAGGCCGTTTTTAATGTCAGCAGATACAAGCTAAGTCTCTGAGCCGTACTAAGTCTTTGAGCAGTACTGGTGCTTATGTGCAAAATCGGATGATGTGAATCTTCTTTGCTAGCGTGGATCAAGAGACGTGGATAAAGGCCCTAACTCGAATAATTCTAATCTTACAGGAGAAGGTAAAAACATATTAGAAACTGTATTGATCGCAATGTAGTAAATGAAATGCAAACGCTTAAAACCCGTTATATTTTATACTATTGCATTAAAATTTTTTGACGAGAGGTATCTGTGTGCAAGGTATTGGAGTCGCAAAAAAACTTAATTTTTTAAAAATTCAAGTTAGAGCCTCTCTACATTAGACCACTGATACAAAAAACAATTTTTGGTTTGAATTTTATCCTCACGTCAACATTCAGAGCTTCTTCCAACGAAATTTAATCAAATAAACTTCAATGAAATAAGACTTCTAACGAAAATATTACCAAGGACATTGCTCCAGTATAGACGCATGTATATTGCACAGATATTTAAAAATTAAAAATCATAAAAGGTACTAATGTGCGATAAAGCGGCGTAATTTAAACGATATTTCATGCATAAACAGGGAGCAAGTACCATTAACCCTGCAAAAACTTTACTTACTGAGAAGCTATTTACAATTTGACTTAAAAAACTAATTATTTTGCTCTGGATGTCGCTTAAAGAATCCTACACAAATTAAATAATCATAAATAAGCCATTCTTTTAGTACTTATAAGAATTTAAAAGTCATGACTTTTTTTTAAAGTCCTGTAATTTTTATAAAAGAGATGCGATAGGAGCTGTAAGCTATTTTGAGTAACAATTTTCATCAACACTACATTTAAATATATTAAAAATTTTAAATTATTCATACAGTAATTTGTTGGCATAATCCATCCGTATGTTTAAAAAAGTTTGCCGACATCTTACACAAAACACACATTATTTGCAAGAATTATAACGTTGACCTGGAAATATAAGTATATTTTAATATTTTAGATTAAAAACAGTTAACTAGTATAAGGGAAAACATCATTTTCCATTTTTAAACTATTTCATTATTTTTATAAGAAAATAATGAGTTATAGGATTTATTCTAAGGAAGTTATTATTGAACAGCTACTAAGTAATGCATTGAGTTGTGAATAAAGCTACAAAGTAATGCATTGCGGAAGCTTTTTTCATAGAAGTTGTGATTAAAAATTTTGCCGGGCAGATAGCAAGAATAAGTTTCGTGCCGTCATCAAGCATTTTTATTCGTAACTGATTTAAAGCTCTTAAAAGCTTTCAGTCGCGCTTCTGATAAATTTAATAAAACATGATTTAAGTTAGTAAGTTTATACGGTATTAGTTGCGGTACATGGAATTATCTTTATTAATCACTTGAAAAAATGAGTGAAAGTTAAAGGAGAACACCATTTATTGATCTGATTAAGTAAAAAGCTTAAAAGTATAGCTTCAGTCAGCCGTCTGCATCTCCAGCAATCTGTTCCGGTTTCTTATTTTAAAATATGGCTCTTTAGCAAAAATATTGAAGAAGATGGGCGCATTTGCGATTAAAGACTGTTATGATAATCGAAAACTTAAAGAAGTTCGATAATCGTTGTGTCATGGCTTAAAAAAATATTTTTGCTAAAGAAAGCAAAGTTTTGAAAGAAGAAAAGTGAAAGTAAAGTGAAGAAGCATGTCTTTGCAATAATGGAAGATATTTAATTAAATTTTTTTTAAATATGTGCTTTAGTATCCATGTTTTGCCTGTTGCTGTAAGCGTAACAAGTTCCTCAATAGATGAGGAAGCAAACAAACTGTTGATTATGTTGTCTACACTTCGCTTAAATGTTTTTAGCCTTTGTTGTATGTACGCGATAAAAAGGGTTTTTAGTCGCTATTTATAAACAGTTTAATACGCGCGATGATTTTTTTATTTCTATCTGTACGAGTACATTATTGACATGGAGTGTTTTCCATGGCTCTTAATAATGACGTGAGGGATGACGATGATGAGTATCGTGGTGCTCTAGGTGATAATGCGATATTTAAACATTGTTTTATTAACACTAGATATACCAGCGATTGAAGCATACCTATTTATACCAAACCAGTAAAAATGACTGTTCTTAAAAAGGAGGTGTTTAATGGGGTTTCCAGTTTTTATTTACAAATTATTTTTACTAACAACAAATATACAGTAATATAAACTTGATAAAATTAATTCTTTAGTTATAACTAGAAAAGTCATGATGTCATTACGAAAAAAATATTACACGTAGTAGGAATTTTAGATTGAAATACCGAAAACAGACGTTTTGACTGGTCTGGTATATCTAGTGGTAAGCTTGAAAATCTATTCAGCATCTAGAGAATGACGTAAATGCAAATAAAATGCTTGCAAAAAAAAAAAAAAAGATTAAAAATAACTGCATTAAATAAATTACATTTTAAGTGACTCGCTTGTAGTAGTCTTATAGGAGCAAGATTTTTCATCTTTGCTGTATTTTGTTGTGATAACGGAAACATTTAAATTTAAAGCCTATTTCAAATTATGTAACTTTCTTAGATATGCGATTGTGTTAAAAACTTGTTACGATTTTTTTAACCGTTTTACAATATCTAAATGACATGAACATGATAAAAATTAATAGCAATAATAATTATTAAAATAATACGTTTCACGTACAGTGGCCCAAACTGGTTCTTGTGGTTAAGCTCGTCATAAATAGTATAAGTTTAATTAATTATATTTAATATAATATGCGTTTGCTTTTGCTTATAATTTACCCTGTTTATTCGACCAGTAGAAGTGCTGTTTAAAACAAAAGTTTTTATTTATTTATTTTAATTATTAAACTAAAATTAATTCACAAGTCAATAATAATAGGAGGAACTAGCTGCAGCGGCCTTTGTCCTTACATATTTATGTATGTTGAGAAAAAAGATTATTTACATAAGAAGTAATTTAAAGAGTATATGAGAGAGATTTTTTAGAATTTCAGGAGGTAGATATTTTTCAATAACTTTAAAATCTAATATTATTATTGCTTCTAGCAGACTATTTGATAGCGTTCTATCGTTAAAATAGGAAAGTAGATGCGACATCGTGACTTGATTGTTGCATTTCGGGCACAAAAGTTTATTTTCTTTTTTTTAAAGATATTGGGGCGTAAGACTACTATGACCAAGTTTTAAGCGTGTTAGGATCTGTTGTTGATATTTTGGCATACCCGTAGCATAGCTTATTTTTTGATAAGTCGGGTTAATCCTTTTATAGTATTCGCTTGGGGAGAGTAAAAGTGAATGTTAGTTTTCGTACTTAATTTGGTTGCTTACGTAAATTTTAATATCTTTTTTGTGTAGTTGTAAAAAAATATTGTAGGAGATAAAACAGCTTCTTTGGCACTTTTATCTGCTCGTTCGTTACCTGATATTTCTATATGACCGGGAGTATAGGAAAACTTAGTGTTTTTTTGTTTAAAAAGGTTTTCACGGACTGTAGTTGTTGGTACACACTACAAGTTTTTTTTAGGTGGTTTAGCATTCAAAGCTTCTTTAATAGCCGTGATTTCAAATGAAAAGATTGAGTTTTAGTATGATAAAAGTCCTTTTTTTATTATGAGACCTCTGTCACCGACAATTGCAAATCTGTTTCCGGCTTCTGACTGCGAGCCATCATAGTACCAAAAACTCCAGTTATTTGATTTTAATTTGTTGAAATTTCAAGATGATATTGTTTAAGCTCTTCTAAATTGCTAAAACTTTAGGAGACATGTTAATCCAAGTAAGAAATGTTAATCCAAGTTGGATAAGTTTTCCTAAAGGTCGGTGGTTTATTAGGGTCAACTGAAAATTCTTTGGTCATCTCTTGAACTGCCGCTATTGTCGTCTTCAATCTGGGTTTTCTATTAAGTTTAAGATAGCGTTTAGAATCACCAAAAGTTATGTTCGAATTATTTTGGAATATTTTAATGATCTGATTACCAATAAGTTTTCTGTTGCGATGTTCAATTGCTGGTAAGTCAAACTCGTGCAATAAATTTTTAATCGGCGTTGTGTAAAAGGCTTGTGTAGTGGATCTAAGTCCTGCATGATAATAGTTTTTTATTGGTGATAAACTTGAACTTGGTGCTTTGCCATAGATAACAAGCCCGTAGCCTATCTTGCTTAAAATAATTGATTTAAAGATGTGTCTAAGGTATTAAAATAGCTTTCGCTTGAAGACCTGTTGAGAGACCGCATATTGTTTAGACGTTTTGAAAGAGCAACTGAGAGATATTTGATATGGAAAATTTAATTTTTTGTTAAATATTAAGCTAAGTATTTGAAGTTCTGTGATGTTTTGCAGATTTTTATCAATAAAATTAAAAGCTGGTACAGCACAATTGTGTTTACGGCAAACATGAAGGTGTTTGAATTTTGATCTAGATATTATTACGCCGGATACGGAGCACCATCTGTTTAATTTGGTCATCAGCTTATCGAGATTTTCTTGTCATCAACTTTTGTAAACAAAATTAGATCATCTGCATATAGACAATGAGAAAATTTTAATTTTTTAAAATTTTATTTATTTATAGTTTTACTTGCGCTTTATATTACACTTGGTTTTTTATCTGCTTAAGTAACTAATCTTTTCTCCCGATTAAACTGCATACGTAAAAGCATCATCGTTTTTTGTTTTAGTGCTTTTTAAATATGAATGTAGTTTCGACATGCTTTTTCTGGTTTCAGGGTTACAAATTTATAAAAGAGGTTTTGATAAAGTCAAGAAATATTGGAAGGATTGTTTGTGTTACTCTAAGCTTAAAAAGAAAAATTATGAAAGCCAGATACAACTAAAACAACAGCTAAATGGCGTGGCAAGCCTGGATTGCCCTTGCTTCTGGATTGATTCGGTCGGTTTTTTTAATATGCTATTTTTAAGTAGCCGTTTTTCAACAATGGACACTACGATAAGTATTCGAAATTTAAAAAGAATATTCAACGTCATATATTGGTCTTTTTACATTAACGGAGATATAAAGAGGTAAAGATACTTACAATAAATTGTTTTGTTTGCCTTTTCTAACGATAACTTACGAAAGCTGAATAATATCTATAGGTAAGAAATGCTTTGGCATAAAAGCGAAGACAGTACTTGGTCCTAAATGAACCAGAACCTGACAAAAGTTTTTTGAAAAATCATTAAGGGAATTTATTTTATCCACGTTCTGGGCAACATAAGAAGTTCGGAATTTATAAACAATACTCAATATCCGTCTGCTGAAAGTTTATTTAATGGGTTTATTTACCGGTTTTTGTTGACGTCTAGAAAACTAACTGACAAATACTAGAGTTGTTAGAGTTCCAGACATTTTGTACAAATTTTCTTTACACTTTTAAAAGAAGTATCCTTTAGGCATTTAATGCGTTCTAATTAATCGTAATAATTTTTTTCCTATGCTGGACACAGCAATTTACATCGCACAAAGGTGAAGGATGCCGTAACCCCTAGATTGTGAAAAGTAGATCTGCTTGCTACTTTCGTACGCATAGTAAGCTGTATGCAAGTAAATCGGTTGAGTTTTATAGCCAAAAAAAATTTTTTCACATTATAAATTAAAGTATACATTTTTGCAAACATAAGTTTTATTTGACTCAAAAAATGTTAACGATAGCTGATTAAAAACTACTAAGATAAAAGATTAGCTTGTAAATTTCAATGCTGAAAAGCGTAGAATTTGTAGAAAGTATGAAATGTATACGAAAATTTATGGTTAAGCAAAGAACTCAAGTCAAACAAGTAAGAGTGCTATATTCGACTATGCCGAATCTTATATACCCTTCACCATGTATGAAAACTTAGCTTAGTAAAGTAACTCCAATTAAAAAAAACAAAAATTTGGGTGACAAAAACATTAAAAACAAGTATGTAAAATTAAGTACTATATAGAATTTTACATAAAAATGTCACCGGGTTTTAATGGATTAAGCATTAAAAAAAATTGTGTTTCCTAAAAGATATCCTCAAATGATTTTAAGTGTTACCCATATTGATATCTTAAAAAATATGGTGCAAAATTTTTCCTTTCTATAAAAAGCTCAGAAGCCCATAACTCGAAAAATATGGACGAGCGAAAAATTTTTCACTTAATGTTTTTTCTTATTTTTTAATTTTTTATTGCCACATTTTTACTGGAGTTACTTTATTGTTCTAAAATATATGAAAAAATTACAGAAAGGTGTAGCGTTTTGCTCCCTACCTCGAAAGACATGGACAGCTCTAGCTGAATTTCAATAAAAAAATTTTCGAAACTTGTCTGACCGATTGACGTATTTAAATTTTCTCTAGCTCGTCTAGTGCCTTTGCAAAGTTGATTTTAACATGGACAGAAGACAGACGGACATCGCTCAATCGACTTCGCTATGCATAAGAGCCCGAAATATATATGGGGTCGAAAATGGATATTTTAGAAATTACCACCTGTGATGAAGAGAAGAACAAGCTTTTGAATGAAGAAGACAAGATAATATCTTAACCAAAAGCCAATTAAAAACTGAACTTGACGAATAGCACAAGATATAGCGGATCGAGCTTAAGGAGATTGTACAAAACATAAGAATCAACCTCAACACGTATATTATTCAATGATTATACAATTCATCCTTAAAATAAAAGTCAAACTTTTTTAAAAAAGTATTTAAATTTAGTTCTGAAACACCTTTAAAATTTTTTAATAGTGAAATTTAAAAAAATAATTTGCAATTAAACATAAATTATTCTCAGAATAATTGTTTTACATACACATTAATTTGTTTAAAAACAAACAGAAAAAAATTAAAAAAAGTTATAAAAAATGTTTTTGAGTGTTCTCAACCCTTTTGTGGCAAGAAACAAAAAAATGTATCAAAATATATCAAGCAATTCCCTAAACAACATTTAGAAAGACAACAGCAGCCAGGACGAGTATTAACAAAAATCCCAACAACAAGGACAGCTACGAATGTGTAAACAAAAAAATAATAAAAACCCGTTACACAATAATCATCAAACACAGGCACTTAGTTAAGGACCGTAATAAAATAGAAAAAAAGGGCTTTTAAAGATTTTGTTTGGCGGTGATTGAATTGAATTTTTTTAATTATTGCAAAAATTCAAATCTTCAACTGGTTAAATTTTTTAAGGTTTGTAGTTTTGCACAATAAATTGTGTAATTTAAGTAAACAAAACAGGACTTTCAATTTTGCTTTCACCGTTTGTTTGAGCTGTAGGTAACACATTACCTAGAATATTTGCAACAGGATCATAAGAGATCTATGACTAGTGCTTATTGAAAATTATGAATCACTTAAAAGACGGCAATTCCCTAAACAATATGATCTTAAGTTAACGCTACTAGTACTAAAAAAATGAAAACTCGTAATTAAACCATAAGGTAAAAAATGGTTTTATTGTTTTACGTAACAAATAGAATGGCCCTATTTAGAATTATTATCAGTTTACAGAAGAAGGTAAATACATAACATAAGAACATAAAATAACGTAATATTTGAGTTGCAAATGCTTCTAAAATCGTTATTTTTGTTACCATTGTAATAAAATTTTGTGAAGAGGGGTATCTACGTGAACTTTATTGGAATCACGAAAACCCTCAATTTCGTAAAAAATCAAGCAACGGCCTGTCTTAATGAAACAGTATGGTATTAATCATAATTATATGACTTAAACAAACAAATTAATTTTTAATAAATTTAAAATAAAATTTGTTATTTATCGCATGTACTTTGATCTGTTCTTATAATGAATGCACGGAAACCATATAGAAAGGAGCCTATGATGATTCCATTTGTCTTTTCCTCTTTCTTTGTTCTTGAATAAAATCTAGAAAGATATAAAAGCTAATTATATTTTTTATTTTATTAGATAGGGCAGCGCATTAACATTCTACATCATTCCTGTATCATCTTTACGTATTATCCTCAATAAATTTCAATCTTATCACATGTTTTCTCGCACTGACTTTTGCTTATTTTGTTTGCGTGAAACTGTCGGATCTGTTCCACTAGTGATATCTAATACAATTTGAAAGCTACAATATGTTAGACTATTAA
The DNA here is from genome assembly GCA_937654795.1 of Cistogaster globosa. Lineage (NCBI taxonomy): Eukaryota > Metazoa > Arthropoda > Insecta > Diptera > Tachinidae > Cistogaster > Cistogaster globosa. Next base: position 15,910,135 of record OW569408.1, read on the forward strand.
ATATGGAACATCTTAAGCGTCAGTAACGGAGTCATTTCCGTACATGAAATATTTTTTAAAACTTTGATGTTGGTGTAGATAGTAATCAAAATGGAATACAAAATACCCACTTTGGAGTTTTTGTCTGTCTGTCTGTGTTCACATCATGTAAAAACTGCTGGATGGATGGAAGATAAATAAAATTTTATATGCAGCTCTCTTTGAATCTGGATTCAAGTGTAGAATACTTATTTTTCGTAAAAATAAATCATATCTTAGAAAAAATTAAGATATACATAAATGTGAAAGCACCCAATTATACCGGTATAACAGTACTAGAACAGTTGACAGTACATTTTATTTTTGTAGAGGAAAAATTTTTAACACTGTTTATGGAACTCTACGGTATATGTTTAAAAACACATATTTCTAAATTTTAATTTTAAGAAAATTAGAATTGATACGCGGACGAAGCCGTGGGCACTGCTAGTCTATTTAATAAAATTTCTTTAAAACTACAAATATTCAAACATTCAATTATTTTATTTGCAGGTCCTAATAAACAATATAATTTTATTAGAAATATGAGTTTTTATGTAATTCGCCGCTACTCCAGAGACCAGTGAGTGGATAAAATAACTTTATTTCCTGTGTGAAATTTTCTTTTTATGCCGCTATGACCGAGACTATAATAGGAATTTACTACAATTTTTTCTTAAATAAACTTTAATTTTATGGATAATTATCCCAAAGAACCGAAGCAAAAAAGCTAATTTCATGCATTGAAAACTGTTTTTTTTTTTTTATTTTTTTTATACATTTAAAGATTTTTATTAAAAAATTAAGGCAATCACTTGTTCTGTAAATTTCAAAATCATAAAATATTGACTTTTAAATTATAATCACCACAGACTAATTGTTTTAGAAAGGAGTGAAAAAGTAACTAAGAACTGTTCCTTTTTTAAATCATAATAACTTTTTCTTGGCTGTCCATACATATCTAATCTAGAGTCCCTATTTTTCACTTTTTCAATAGCCGTGTGTAAATGCAAAGGATGAAAGACTGGAAGCTTGTGCCTATTATTTAAATAGAAAAATATTTTTTAATAGGACCAGCACTCAGGGAATGCCCCTTACTTTTGCAACGCATTGTGCCAGTATTAGAAAATTGGGTTATGCATATAAGGATAGAAAGAAAGGAAGAAGCGCTTGTAAACATTTGATTTGAATCTTTGAATCTGAAAGTGACAGGAAAGACCTCCACAGGGAGTTTATTCCACATACGAACTGTTGGGCTAAAAAATCGAATTTTATAAATAAAACGTAGTGCGCTTCAATTGCCAATCGACATAAGGAGATGCACTCTTATGAAAGAACGTGTTGCACGTGCGAAATTAATAAGAGCACATTGCGCTGTAGTAACAATAAAATAGTGAAATACACCCCACAGGAGGAAATACCTATACCAAGGCATTTAAATGCTTTTTGTGCTACTAGAACAATATGCTTGTTCTACTTAAAATTGCATTGATTATTCATGCCAAGAGCATCGAAAGCTTCTGATTCCTTTAACATACATATGCCACTCATAATTGCAGATGAGGTGTACATTCAGCCGTACACCTCTGCGAAGGCACATTAGCATTACCTTTTTTGAGTATTAAATAAGCCCTGTTCGCTAGACTCCATTCGGAGATTTTTTTTATCAGGATCAGCATTCAGGAAATGACCCCTACATATGCAATGCATTGTGCCAGAGCTAGGAAATCGGGTTGTGGGAAGGGAAATAGAGGGAGTAGTGCTTGTGGACATTTGGTTTGAATCTTTGCACATTGAAAGTGACAGGAAATACCCCTGCCAAAAGATCACGATTGAGAGTATCATCCCTGTGTTTTGGCATAGCCCCAATTTCTAGAAGGCTTGGCCACTTGCGAAATGAATATGGATGGAATGTTTGGAAGTTTGACATTGAAGGTCGTTACGAAAAATAATAAATAGAGTAGGAAAAAATGGGATCAAGTGGTATCCCTGAATTTATCATGAACTCGTCCATTCCGATTCTATCTATAAACACTCGATTAATACGATTTTTGAGAAAGCTCTGTACAAATCAAGAGAAGCTATCACCTACAACAAAAGCAATAAGTTTTGATATGAGTGCACTATGCTAAACTTTAACAAGTACATTGGAAATATCTAGAGCCACCAACTAACTTTCGCCGAACTGGTGAACGGATTGACACCATTTTTCCCAAACGAACCAGTAAATCACCGTAGAGTGTTCCCTACAGAAGCCGTACTGCTGGTGCGCTGATATGAAAAGCACTGCTGTAAAACCAGTGCTAGAATTGCATTTAGACCAGGGAACTTGTTTATGATGAGATCCACTAAAACCTTTTTAACTGCATGTGCTCGAAAGAATGTATCTGGCATAGTTACTGATGGTCTTTCCAGTGCGGCAGTTGTTGTCTGCTTTCAGGAAAATAAGAATTACTTGCAAAATATTCAGTCAAGAAGTTAGCTTTACTACCGGGTCATTTAAAATTTGACCATTTCCTAAAAGAGACGGAATTGAGGAACTAGCATTATCCTTCACTCCTTTAACACGTTCGCAGACGTGAATAGCATTCATTTTCATACTGATGCAAAATGACGTGAATGCTGTAGCATTCAAATTTTAAAATCAATTTTTATTAAATATTTTATCTTTACTCCGTAAATTTACATATTTTCTTAAGCAAACTACATTGAAAAATAACCATTTCGTCGTGGATTCTATAACGGTTAAACACGATGTTCTTTTCTCATAATATATATGTGTAATTAGATTTCGGATATTAAAACCAGCTTCAAAAATAATTGCATGTATATTTTTGCAGCTCCCTGAAATTTTAAGCCTCCGCGAACGTACAAAGTGTTTTTTGCGCCTAAGTACTCTGGCACACGAAAATCACGCTTTTTTTGCATAGCAAACCTGTACGTGCAATTTGTTGCACTGCCAGGTACTAAAATGTACTTCCCTGGACATGACTGCATTTGGTTTAACGCGGTTTTGCTTAGACTATTTTAGTTATATAAGAAGAGAACTTGATATTCAACAAACCTTTTTCTTAATTAAACGTTTAAAAACACTAACATTTTAAATTTGTTATTGGATTCGAATACAACTTTGGGACTTTCTTGCTTTTGGGCTATCGTAATTGTACTGGGAAATTAAATTCGAGTCTAAATTTTTCTAGCTAAATCATTTCAAAGTAATCGACGCATACTCATAAATTGCCTTCACCGACAACATTATATTTTTTATTCGCTTTTGGGAGCATTACTATTCACTGAGAACTTTACTTAGCTAAAGAAATAAAACATTTAATTTTAAATTGAAATTACAAAAACCCAAAAAAAAAAAAAAAATAGAAGAAGAGAAAAGTGATATTTCATTCAAACGGTACGCGCCGCAGACAAATTCATTTTGAAGTCCAAAACAAAAATATATTTAATAATGTCTTATTTGTTTTTTCTCAATCGTTGACGAATACTTGCAGCAGACAAATTCTTGTATCGAATAATAACAGATAATGTTGACAGTGAATCTATAATGAACATGTCAAAGAAATGTCGCTTTCTGATCTATTTTGTAAAATGGAATCATAAATGCAAATATCAATATGATAAATTTGCAAAAAAAAAAAATGCCACCTGGAGGGTATGTCCTTACTAAGTTAAGTAAAGTAAAGAATTTTACTATTTATTTATTTATTTAATAGAAAAATTAACAAAAATTCTTACACACTAGAGGAAAGTTATTGCACAGAATTGGTTTTGCCTTATACCTTAAATATTAATGGATTTTTTAAAGAAAGTAACGTAAATATGTATAGGATATTGATAAAACTGAAGGAAAACTATTAACAAAAACCTTCAATATAAGAAAAAAAAAGAAAAAGAGAATAAAAAAAATTCCGACATTACATCTAATTAGTTATAACATTTAGAAGGACTATGTATGTGTGTACAATATACGAATTTATATAAGCTTGATTTATCAGTAATTAAATATGTTATAAAATAAAAGTAATTGAGTATTTAGTATAGTGTACGTACAAGAGGATTGTCGAAGTAATTGCATTTTGTCTTAAAACAGGTGTTTAAGTTTTCAATGCATTGTGATACACTTTTGCTGTGACTGATTACATGTAATCTAGAGGTGGAAAAATACCATGGTAATTTAAGAGCCATTTTCAAAATTTTATTCTGCGCTATTTGCAGACTTTTGACATGGGTTTTGCCACAGTTGCCCCAAACATAAAGAGTTATGGCCTGAAAAATTGTTTTTACTATTAAAATTTTATTTGCGTTGCCGAGAAGAGAGTTTCTATTAATGATATATTTTTTTGTATTTATCAACTTTATTAATAACGTGACAAAAGTGTGCCTTAAATGTTAGTTTAGGATCTAGGAATATTCCTAAATATCTAATGTTATTAGACCAACTTATGTCTTTGCCCAAAAGGTAACAAGGTTTTCTTTTTCTGCTAAAAAAGATGGCTTGCGTCTTTTCGGAATTAATTTTAATTCTCTATTTGTTGTAGTACTCTTCCAACCTGCCACACAGAGTCAAATGCTTCCTCAACATCAAGTAACAAAAGTGCTGTCGATTGGCCTAAAGACAGGCCCTTTTTGACGTCATTACAGATTCTTTTAATCCGGTGGACAGTTGAATGTGATTTTCTAAAGCCGAATTGTTCATCGGGAAAAATATGCTTATTAGAGATAACTACTGAAGCTTTGAGATTTATAATCTTCTCCAGAATTTTTCCCAGGCTACTCAACAGACTTATTGGTCGGTAGTTAAGTTAAGCATTTTGCTCGGTTTGGGGATAGGAATTACCTTTGCTGTTTTCGATGTTTTTGGAAAATATTGACGATTCAAGCAGGAATTATAAATATTTGTTAGAAAGCTCACACCAATTATCGGGAGATTTTTAAAAATTGGTTATTTATTTCGTCTGATCATTTCGACATTATTAGCAGTAATGTGTTCTTCACTAGGAGTTTTAAAACTTGAAGCATTAAAATTTTCGACAGCTTGGTTAACAAAAGTTGTGTGGGAAAGCACACCTAAGTTTTCAGAAACCCTATAATTAAGTTTAAAAATTCGTGCAAAGGCGTTTGTTTTGTCTTCGTCTGAAATTAAGATGCCATCATTTGTTACAAGAGAATGACATTTATTATTTTTATTTTTTAAAATTCTTGTGACATTTCTAAAAGGTTTGGAACCCTTGTCCATTTTACTCAATTTTTTATTTCACTGCCGATTTCTATATGAATATATTTCGCTACGAATAAGATGTGTACATTCGTTCAAAAGGTAATAATCAGAGAGTTGTCTATATCTAGCCCATTCCCTACGAAATTGATTTCTCAGTCTTATCAAGTGCAAAATGTAACCGGGGAGTTTTATGCAATTGGACTTAGGTGAAGGAAATGGGACTGATTCTCTTACATCTCCTAATAAGGAACTCGTAAAAGATTGTACATTTTTGTCTATGGCTTCACAACTACTGAGTAAAGTATTAGTAATAGCATTATTCAGAGAATTTTATAGAATATATATTTATATTTTTCCAGTTGGCACATTCGAAGTTATAAATTAAATTTTCTGTTATTGGATTAGTTGTAGAAAGGTTAAATGAAACTGGAAGATGATCAGAACTTAAGTCATTAATAGTACAGGGGTTGGAATTAAATTGAGGTATGTTGGACAGAATTAAGTCAAGAGTGGAGGGATTAATGTTAGGAGCAGATGGAATATAGGTACAAGAAGAAGGAAACAAAATGGATACTGGAAAATATGAAGTAGAATCATTAAGGATTTTGCCTCATTGATTAGCGCGTAAGCAGTTTCAATTTCTATGCATGGAATTTAAATCACCGCAAATAAGCTATTCATTTTTAGTATTTCAAAGTTTTCTTAAATTACTTCTAAACTTAGATCTACTTACACTATTGTTTTGCCCACCAGGAAAATATACACTATATATATGTATGCCTAAGCCGTGTCTAACGCTTGATTTAATACCCACATTTTCAATTACATGAATTTTAATTTTGGGAATTATTGTAAACGTAATGTTTTTTTTAACAAGTATAGCAACACCACCACCGTGTTGATTTATACGGTCTTCTCTTATACATAAATAATTAGGATGATATAGATTATTTGATTGAGTGAGCCAAGTCTCACTCAAAAGACAAATATCTATATCATAACCATTTAAAAAATTAATAAATTCAGAAATTTTGTTGCGAATGCTTCGACAATTCCAGTATACTATTTTCAAGTTTGACAGAGCCATTTCTTATACATTTTTATAAACAAAGTTAAAAGCTAAATGACTTATTACACCAAATTGTTCTTGTTTATTTTTACAATTACTTAGTTTATTAATCAATTTCATTGTGAGATCAATAAATTCTTGCTCATAGAATAAATCTCCTTGCTGATTATTAACGGCAGAGTTATTGTTTTTGTACAATTTAGAGAGATTTGTTTCTCTCTTATTATTTGGTCTCCAATTTTTTTAGTGATTCATTAGGCAGGTTTATTTGAATTATTGTTGCTGTTAGGTAGATATAAAAATTAACTAAGTTACTGTTGATATTATGTTGATTTGGTTTGATAACTCTCCTGGAACGATTAGAACGATTCAAAACATTCTCTCTCATCTTAATATAAGCAGAGCGATTAGGGCATGAGAAATCAGTCGATTTATATTTGGCGCATTTTTTTTGGTTTTTTTGGTTGTTTTGCTTAACTTTAAGACATATGTCAAAACAGATGTTTATTTTTTGTAGTTAGTGGTCGGTTGTCATTAAAAGAATTAAGTAGCTGACGACTTGGCTGTTTTTGTAGCCAGCTACTTTTGCAGTCGGTAGTCGATGGACGGTAGTCTTGGATTGTGTTTATAGCATTATGATTTTGACCACAATTGGCACACTGAATTTTATTTTCTGATTGACAGTCAATGGTTTTATGCTTTTCAGAACAAATGGCGCATCTCGCCTTAACATTGCAACCCTTTTCCCCGACCCCGAACATTTGACATTTTCTGCATTGAAGCGGTTTATTCTTTATTTTACATTGATATTCCCATATTACAATGGTGCGGAAAAGAGATCTTACATTTTTTTTTAGATCAATCATTTTTGTTGTACTATTTTTAAAATAAACAATGTATATTGTATCAGCATAGTTTTAGAAAGTTCTCTTTACAATTTTAACTTCAGTACACTCTAAACCAAGAGAGATTAGTTCATTTTTTACTTGCGTCTCGGTTTTGCAATCGATACCATGAAGAATAACTTTAAATGGCTTATTGTTTTTGTTTTCATGCGTGAAAAATTGACAATTATTTTCACGCAAAATCATTGTTATTATATCTCTAAAGTTTCACACAACATTTCAAGCCAATTGATATTTTTTATTAAGTATTTAGTAACACCCTCATTATCTAACAACTTTGAAACATCTTCAGTATTTTGCGTCAAAACTTAGTAGGTGATAATTTAACAAGATGAGTCTTTTCGTTTTTTCCACTGTCCATTTCAGCTTCATCTTCTATATCGTCTTTATCAGAACTTTTAGATGGGTCCAGAAATTTTTTGTGGACCCTCCTTTTGCAATTTTGGATGAAGACATAGAGACTTTGTCAATAAAAGCACAAGCACGTTTAGTAATTTTGTAATTTTGTTAAACAACAGCGACAAACTGAGCAAAAGAAACATACGTCTAGCACAGACAATTGCCAAAACGAGACTGCTTGAATTTTACTATTGTTAAAAAGAGTAAACCAGAAATGAGATGATTAACGTACAATAAAACATAAAGTATTTATATTTCACTGCTCACTTCGGAACCAAAAAAGCAATATTCTTATTTTTTATTAAAATTAGAATATGTAGTAAGATTTAGTAAAAACAATTTAGTAAGTTTACAAATCATTCAGTAAATACATCAAAGTTATTAAAGTAAATAATTTATTATAATAAAAGTAATTGTAATTCTAAAAATAATAATAGTTATAATTATTATTGTCTAGCATGATCGACCACCTCCCCTCGACCTAACGTAACTGTAAAAACAGTCACACAGTAATGTGTTATTGTTGTCTATAATCAATGCATGTACGTACATGTGCATTCCAAAGAACAAAAATTGAACTGCAAAGATACAAAACCGATTTGATTTTTAAATAAAATGTGCACATCTCCAAACAGAACAGAAATCTTTAGCATGAAGATATTTACTTAAAATGGATGTGCAATGTGGGCGTAAAACTTAAAACAAAAATTTTTGGCTTATTAATTATACAATTTATTTTAAATTGACATTTGTTTGAACTATTTTTTGTGAATGAATTATTGTTATTTCACTGTTCTCTTTCAATTTCTCACAGTTGATAACGCACTTAAGCTAAAAATTAAAAAAAAATTGATTGAATTGTATTAGATTATTATTATTATTATTATTATTATTATTATTATTATTATTATTATTATTATTATTATTATTATCATTATTATTATTATTATTATTATTATTATTATTATTATTATTATTATTATTATTATTATTATTATTATTATTATTATTATTATTATTATTATTATTATTATTATTATTATTATTATTAGTATTGTTATTCTTATTATTATGATTATTCTTATTATTATTATTATTATTATTATTATTATTATTATTATTATTATTATAATTATTATTATTATTATTATTATTATTATTATTATTATTATTATTATTATTATTATTATTATTATTATGATTATTATTATTATTATTATTGTTATCATTATCATTATTATTATTCTTATTATTATTATTATTATTATTATTATTATTATTATTATTATTATTATTATTATTATTACTGTTATTATTATTCTTATTAGTATTGTATT